>JAQZBX010003141.1:0-22066 GCA_029593785.1 Cabassous unicinctus
GACAAGCATGGAAGGACTGACTAGAACTGAAATGAGAGCCAGTGGAAGGCAGGGACTGAGTCTTCTCTGAAAACCAAATGCCTAGCAGAGTGCTCCAAGGTACATGTAGATATTAAACAAATACATGAAGACAGGAGTGGGGCTGAGAGAGAACCACATATCCATCAGAGTTGAAGTGCACGTGGGGGGCTGGGAAGTGAAGGGAGAGATCCACTCAAGAAAGAAGAGCTCAAAACACTGCATCCAAGCAACAGTCAGCATTGGGCAAATCCAGCAAGAAATTATGAGTGTCCTGACAGGTAGGACAGAGTGTGCAAATGGAAACTTGGTCTTCGAAATAAGGCAGAAGCCTGTTTTCTAAAAGTAGGGTAAAATGGCCAAGTTGGACTTGCAGCAAAGTTTGAGAATTAATCCAAGCTCCTTAAATTCCTTCTGAGGAAGACAGCCAGAAGAGATCCTAGAGCCTGAGTCGGATCCTGTCTGTGGGTAGAAGTCTCGTGGCCACCGCTGTAGAGAGGAGAGGACCACAGGGCAGACTACTGGAAGGTCATTCAAACTTCCCATCTCCAAATCCCTAAAGAGGATCATCTTCCACCTGCGAAGATCATCCCTGCCAAATATTCTGCTTCACCCTTGTGGTAGTTTGAGACTGTATGTACCCCAGAAGATCATGTTCTTGAAATTGGTCCATTCCTGAGAATGTGAACCTATTGTGAGAGGGACCTTTTGATTAGGTTACTTCAGTCTAGGGCCTTTTGATTAGATTAAGATGTGACCCAAGGTGGGTCTTAATCCTCTTACTGGAGTGCTTTAAAAACAGGATAATATGGAGAGAGAGAGAGAGAGAAACCCACAGAAGCTGAGAGAGGAAGTCATGGAAACCAGGAAGCTGAAAGCAATGCAACCCAGAGGAAAAGGGAGATGCTGCCATATGCCTTCCCATTTGAGTAGAAATTAAGACAGCTCTCAAGACAGCTGAGGCTCAGCCTTTTTGATCCTGGCCAAGCAAGAGTCCCTGATGTCAAGCCCAATGTCAGCCTCTCCTTAAACAGCCCACATCTGTCACAGACCCAGCTCTGGGGGCACAGGTGGGATAGGAGAGCAGGGTGGCTAGTTATGGGTTCCATCTTTCTTCCTATCTTCCTATTTGTGGAGACATGAAATGCAGTCAGAGAATGCCAGAGCCTCTTTGGAAAGGTGGGCTGGAAGCTGGGTACCATTTGTTTTCATTTTCTCGTCATTTGAATTATAGGCTGAGGAGGCCACACTTGCCTTCCAAACAAAGACAGGCAAATTGCTAACTGCAAAATAAAGACTTTTTTTCCAGGGCATTAGTTGTCCCTTCATTATTCTCTACTCTATGAACCAATTAACAAGAGTCCAGACCATAAGCGAATGAGAGATTTTTAGCTTGGGAACACACAATGAATGGCGCCGGGCATGGGAACAATTAGAGAAGATAGTCAAAGGGGAAAATGACTAAGAATGCCGTTTTAAAGCTGAAATTAAAACCCAGAAGGCTTCACTCCAACCTGGGCACTTGGAATGGCACATGGCAAGGTATGCTATGGCAGTATCAGAGGTCTCCAAAAAGAGCCACTCACCTGTCTGCAAAGGGAGAACCACACTTGGAGTCCAGAAGAAGAGAATGCTGCTGTCATTCATTTGATTTTCAGACTCCCTCCTAGGGGAGAGTGGGCTGATGCTAGCTGCAGTCTTATTTGCAAGGTTGTGTTAAAGTCATAGGAATAAAAACATTCAAATACTAGCCGTGACTCCTTAAAACCTGAGGCTGTAGCTGCACTGGTAGAGAGACAGAATCCTTAAGATAGCTGAAAGGATTACTTAATGGGAAAGGGAACCAGCTGAGGCATTGGTGGAATATTCGGGAACCATGGATATTCTCATCTCTATCCCCTGTCTCGTCTATTGTTGTATCTCCAGTGTCAACAATAGTGCCCAGTACTTATGAAGCACTCAATAAATACGTGTTAAATGAACACATGTGTGAAACCCAATCTTTAGGAAACTATTTGTTACTAACCCCCAAGCCAATCCTTTGTGGGAATGCTCCAAAACTCCAAGGACCACTCCCACCTAGGAAGATGTAACAAATAGCCTCCCTCAAAATGCCCCAGCCTCCTTTTGGGTCCATTGAAGGCACCTGAAGAGACCTAGACTATCCCCCATTCTACTGAAGAGAGAAGCAACCTGCCTGTCTCATTCCCAGATTCACCCTCAACCCCACACTGAACAGTGGACGTCACCTGCCTCCATTAACCAAATCACACAGTCAGCCAACGGCCAAGAATCCAACGCGGCTTCTGCCTGGGAGACTTTGACGTGCCTCTGCAAGTGTCAGCAGTCAGCCTGGATTCCCCAGCCCTGGCATTAATTGTAGCCCATGTGCTATGATTACAAAATGGAATTAAATGACATGTCAAATTAAAGAGTTATTTTTTCTAATAAATATTTTGCATAGGATGTGTTCATAACGGCATTAATTATTTATGCTGCCATATAGAGAACGCATAAATATAAAGAGAGAGATCAGGCGGTTCCTGCAGGAGAAATAAAATGAAAATTTCCATCAGGATGATGAAAACCTGCGGTCTAACTTTGGGGCTGGGGCTGGGGGGAAGTGGAGAGAGAGGGACATCTCGAGAACAAATCTGACAAGCGTTCCCAAGGCTTTTGAGGGAGGAATATGTTAAAAATGAAAGTGAGTACAGAAAGTTTAAATATTTAATACCTGCATTAATTCTAATTCATACTTTCTTTATTTTTCAGATTAAAAATTTACGAGAATTCCTACCTCTTTCATCCTTCTCCTCCCATGAGGCATTTTGCAGTCACTGTTCCAGGGACCACCTTCCAGGGAGCACCTGGGTAAAAAGGGCCTGAGAAGAGCCCGGCTACCCCTCCACCCTGCGGCACTGATCTCCCTCCCCACCCCACCCACCAGGCATTTCCCCTGACTACCCTCCGGGAAGCCACGGTCTCTGGGCTTCTGGCGCCAGAATGACTGATGAGACTAGAACCACTTCCTGGCCTCCTCAGCCCACTCCAGAGACGGCCATGGGATTCTCAAAGATCACTTAGCCAAGTTGTGGGTTTAAAGTGCTTGTCCAAGTCCAGCCCTTGTGGGTACAGGAAATGGAGAACCGACACCTCTGAACTGATTTCTCCTTGAAACAAGAGGTTTTCTCTCATATACAGCTCCAGGCCCACCTGGCCCTCCAGGAGCTTGCATTCCAAAGCCTACCAAATCAGCTTTATATACTTTCAGTAAAGCCACTGTAGGAAGCATTAGGAGTATAGCGTCAGTATACCAGCTCCCAACTGCAGACCCTGTCCCCACCCCAGCATTAGGCTTGGTGAGTACCCTCCCCTCCTAAAACAACAGGACCTAAATCTGTATTCCTTTATGAAGCATTTGACCCAACCATCCTGGAAAAAGGGTCAAGGGGCTGTTATCACAATCTTCATTTTACATATGTGAAAACCCAGGTTCCAGAAGGTCATGGGACAGGTCCAAGGTCTCCCTATCCCAAATCCCCAAACAACCTTTCACTGTTGGGATGTAGCTGCTCCTGCAGCATGTGGCTTCCAAAATACTCGACATGGAAGGGAAAAGAAAAACTGGGCCAAGAGATGCTTTAACCCCACTACCTGGTTTCTGAGTCGCCAGTCCGCCTGGTGGGCTTAAGTTCTCAGAGCTGCGTGTGCTCTCTGCTCACCTGACAGGTCCTCTGTAGCCTTGCTCCAGTTTACCCTCTGAAACTCAGTGACCTTAGGCCCAAGACCTTCAGAGGAGAGTTGTTGGCAAAGTTGTCTCAAAGTCCCGGTATGTCTCTGGGCTTTAAATTGTCAGACACTGCTATGGCGTCTTCTCCCTCTCACACACTCCTCCCCCCATCACTTACCACAAATGCCCGTACAAAACACCTTCATAAATAGTGCTGATTAGCTCCTTGTTCTAATCAGGCCTCTGCTCAAAGACAATTCCCTCCCCCCAGTCCCACTCCTCCTTATACATCTGCTGAGCCACAGAGCGCCTGTAAATCAGCTGAGAACGTGGACACACGCACACGCTCCCTCTAGCACAAAGCTGAGCCTGAGGTGGGGATCTGAGTGATGGATCTAGTGCTGAGAGTTGTTTGGGGTTGTTTGTTTGCTTGTTTTACTACCAAATACCTACTGGAGTCAGGCCAGCCCTTCAAATGAGAGGAACTGGGCTAGAAATCATCTCAGCTTAATGCCAGTTTCCTCTAAGCGTCACCTTCTTCCTCTCTCTCACATAATTCAAGCAGCTTCCTCCTGAAAGGGCAAAGAAAGCGAGGCCCCAGCCAGGTAGAAGGCACAACTGGATGAGAGACCTACTCTCCCACTACGACTAGGGACAAGCACATCCTCCCTTCCATTTGCTCCAGATGACAGCACTCTATACAGGGACAGGAGCAGAAGCCACATGTTTACAGGAGTGGGCACACAAGCACATGGCGATAAGTTTGGTAGACCAGTTGATCAGCTTCACCAAACAAGTCTACCCACCCTTCCCAATCTCAGCTGGTTATGAAATTTTCAGATGATGGTAAGGGACAAGTGGGTAGGAGAAAAGAAAGTGATTCAGCCAGATGAAGGTGCTGATGCGGTGAATGACGCTGCAGCTGATGACAGTAACAGAGGCTATGCTCGCAATCTCAGGGCTAATCCCTTTCTCCCAAGGGTTCCAAACACCTTCTCTCTCACCTACATCAAAATCACAAGGGAGATATGGCATTTGTGGAAGGCTTGCTCCTAAGATCCTAGCACATGGTAGAGTGCATTTTATAGACATTCTTGGTTTCTTCTTGTTTCCTCCTATTCTTTCCTCATTTCCTTGTGCTAAATAAAAATGACTTTAAAACATGGGGCCTGTGGTAGGAAGAAAACAGTTAGGCTTGTACTGGCCCCCAGCCCTTGCGCGTAGATTGGACTGGTTCGTGATGGTAACTCATCCTGGAGGTCTTTGGCTACAGGTGCTGAGTGAGGGATACCTGGGCAGGGTCTGGGATCCAAGCAGATAAGAAAGAGGAAGGTAAGGGAAAAATGTTCTTCCTTCTTAGGGGAAGGAGCTCTTTGCACAGTGAAATGGGATCATCTTAACTCATAAAAGTACATTTTTAAAAAATTAAAGCAGTGGAAGTTTTCCAGAAAAATCATGCAGACAGTACATAGTTCCCATCTACTCCCCTCCCACATGCACAATTTTACTTAATGTTTTGCATTAGTGGGATACATTTGTTACAACTGATGAAACATTATTATTATAATTATACTATTAACTATTGCCCATAGTTAACATTAGGTTCATTCTTTGTATTTTCAGTTTTGGTTTTGTTTTTTTTCCTGGTAACATATATACAACCTAGATTTTCTCATTTTAACCTCTTTCAAATATACAATTCAGTGGTGTAATTACATTCAAAGTTGGGCCTCCATCCCCATCATTCATTGCCAGCACGCTTTCATCACCCCAAACAGAAACTCCGGACCAGTTAAACATTATCTCCCCACCCGGCCCCTGGTAACCTGCATTCTAGTTTCTGACTTTATGAAATGGCATAGTCTGCTTACAACTTCTATTTTTCCAAAAGCTATTTTAAAAGAGCTATTTACCCACTTCCCACCTCTACCCCCTCCCATCCCACCCCTCCCATAAATCAGAACTCTCTTGAGGACAGAGCATTTTACTTGCTCAGGGGCAAAGGAAATCCCATTTGCTGGATGACCTCAAAAAACCAGTGAGACATACCCATCTCAGAGGCAATTTCCTGGAAATGAGCTAAAGTGGAAGGGAAGGCAACAGATTGGGGAGCAGCGACCACCACATGACATTGGGCACTTGCCTGAGCCTCAGTTTTCTCCCTTCTAGGCTAAAAGAAATCTTACCTCGAGAAGGAGAGAGGGTTAATTCTCCCCAACTAATGTGTACTGAGCTCCTCTCAATACAGGCCATTATCACATTTATCATATCATTCAATCCTCACCACATCCCTGTGAGGAGGGAACCACCACTCCCTTGGACAACTGCAGGGGTTGAAGCCTCCTGCCTCAGGGCACGGGTAGGTCAGAGATGGAGCAGGGCTGGCCCAAGTCTTCTGACCCCACAGCTTACCCCCCTTCTTTTCACCACCTCTCAAGGGGCACACACAAGGCCTTTGGGAGGATCAAGGACTGGAGAACGGGAGGTGTTTCTTTGGGAGTTTGGACTGATGGGGAGAAGAGGGGCACTTTTTTTTTCTTCTTTAAATTGTGGTAACATATATAAACATAAAATTTGCCATTTTTAAGAGTACAATTCAGTGGCATTAATTTCATTTACAATGTTGTACTACCATCACCACCATCCATTACTAAGCTCTTTCATCACCCCATACTCTGTACCCATTAAGCAATGACTGCCCATTCTCCAACGTCTAATCTACTTTCTGTCTCTGTGAATTTGCTTATTCTAGTAGTTCATATAAGTGGAATCACAAGGGTTTTGGCCTTTTGTGCCTGGCTTCTTTCACGCAACGTGATGTCGTCAAGGGTCATCATCCCTGTTGTTGCGTGTATCAGGACTAGTAGTCCATTGTATGGATAGACCAGTTTGTTTCTACATCCACTGGCTGATGGACACTCCAGCTGCCCCCACCTCCAGCTATTGTGAACAATGCTGCTGTGAACACCAGTGTACCTGCTCATTTTTCCTTTTTAAGCTTCCCTATTCAAGATCCTCTGACTAGACACTTGGCAGCTGGATTATCTCCCCTACTCCTCTAAGGCATTCCCCTACCTTGTGACTCAGAAAAGCCACAGCTGACCTACAAACCTCTGGAGAGCAGGGGCGTGGTGGGGGCTGCGCTCCACCCAGAAACCTAGGGACAACCAGCTCTGACCCCACCCCCCACCCCGGGCTCTCTGCAGGTGGAGGGCAGGCCTCTCCAGACACCAGTGTCTCCATCTGTCATGGGGTGGAGATGACCAAAGAGAAGCCAAGCAGCCAGCCAGGGTGAGGGGGCGGAAGAGAGCAGGGTTGGGGGTGCCTCAGCCGAAGAGAGGGAAACAAAGAGGCCGTCTGTGGTGCTGAGGATGATGTGGGCATCCCAGATGTTGAGCAACGTGGGCAGAGAAAGGCTTTGGCACTTCTTGCAGAGGCTAGTGTTTGCCAGGCAGGTTTGTTTATAGGATATGAAATAAGAGTGCCGTGGTCATATGTGCTTGGGGAGCCCTGGGTTAAGTAAACTGGGTTGTCTTTAGTGCTGGATTTCTTAGAATCTTTCAAATTGGAATATGCCCTAGGAAGTCTCCTTGATGTAGAGGATAAGGCCTGCAGCGTCTCCAGAAGTTGCCTGGCTTCTGAGCACTTCCCACCCCATCCCTCACAGAGTTCTCTGTTGCCAAGCCCGCCTTAGGAAGTACTGATCTAGGGTGACCCTCCCATTTCACATATGGGGCCAAAGGAGGGTGGTAGCCCATGCAATTCCTAAAACTGGCCTTTTCCCAACACCCCATCATCCCCTCAGTGTGTATGGCTGAGAATTATCCCACACCTGTTTCCAGGGCTTAGGGAAAATGTGCCAGGCTGCAGCTGTGGCTCATGGAAGAAAGGACATCTGTCCCCTCCTTTTAAGGGGATGGGTGGTAGGTGGGGTGGGGGGTGGGGAAGGAAGAATGAGGACCCTTGAAAGTGAGAAGCCACGGAACAGAGTTGAAGAGAGAGCGTGGCAGTAACAGGAGAGCTGGGCAGCTAGTAGGCCACCCCATAAGCACTCACCCCCCTTAGCAGGGCCCAACCAGGTCACATCCCAGCCCCCAAAGCTCAACCCTGAAGTTGTGAGGCCTATTCAGACACACTGTCCCTCACCTCAGTTTCCCCATTTGCTAACGGCTCCTTTCTAGGAATGGACTCATGTCCAGGGACAAAAGTCCCAGGGCCCCCAAGTCCACAGCAGTGGGGCTGCATTCCAAGGCACCTGGACGGGAATGCCAGCACCCTCCACAGCTTTCTGGAAGTGACAACCAGCTCAACCACGGACCGGGCAAGGCTGGGGGGTGACTGCCCATTGCCCAGGAACGAAGGCCTGATTCCCTCCCTCCTCCCAGTCCAGCTCCCACACTGGGCCACACAGTTCTTATCCAGAAAATGGATCAAGGCCCTTTTCAGCACCTAATCTCTCGATCTTCACCTCTAAAGACTGTTTTTCTGAAAATGTTTAGAGAGAAGAGCTTAGTCCCCCGGTATCAGATGCAGTTTATTCCAAAGGGGCTTGAGAAAGGCGAGCCTCTCTCACCACCACAAAAATGGGGAGAGGACGGGTTATAGCTCCAGCTTCAGGCTTTCCGGGAGGTGAGGTGGGGGTGGGGATGGGATGAGGATAGTGGAATTCAGAAGGCCCTGGAAGAGCTGGATGGAAGAATGCAGAGATGGAGGCTAGACCAGCCCCCCTGCCCCCACCCTCAATTATATACCATTCTGGGACTTTCAACTCCCAGCTTTGAGCCCTGCCAAGGCAGCTGTTGTCCAGACAAAGACCCACTACTTCCTCCTCCAACCAGGCCGAACTGGGCGGTCTGTGGATGGGCGGGGGTGGGGGTGGTGGCAGCAGAGGGAGGACGAGGGAGGGGCAGGACAGGAAGAGTCTGCAGGTCTCTCCACACTCTCTGTGCTAAGGCCACAAGACCTGAGATAAGCCACTTTGGTGGGGGGGGGATTCGAGCCCTGGGGCAGCCTCTCCCCCTCCCGCTCTGCTCCTCAGCTACATGCCCTGGGGCTGAGCTAAGTCCAGAACCCGGCTGAGTAGGGGAATTGTTCTGAGAAAGTGGCCCATTGGCTGGTTGCTATGGAAACCGACATACCACAGTGCTGACCCCGGAGAGGTTTAGCACGCTCCCCCAGCAGGGATGCCAGCAGCTGGACTGCAGCTGTTACAGCTGAAGTGGGGGCTGCAACCGCAGCCAGCAAGCCCCGCTGTTTGCCTAAACTCATCAGATCCCCTCCATTTGCTCCCGCCCCCAATTTTCATAGAAGCCCCCCACCCGCCATTTCAACTGTAGGAAGAGAGCAGCTGACTCTGCCCCGACCGGAGGGGCATGGTGTGGCTTGACTCCTGAAAGGAGGTCTCCTTTAGGGAGCACGGCACCTCCTTGAATGGTTGCATGGCATCATACCCATTGTAGAGCTGGGGAAACTGAGGCCCAGGGGAAAGAGGGAATTGGCCTTCAGTCACAGCACCAGGTCACAGCAGAGCCGGGTTCATTGCCTCCCTGCAGAAATTCAGAGGTCCCTACAGTCATTTTCTGGGGGTAGACATGGAGCCTTTAACCAGCATCATTCCTGGACCCAACCAAGTGGAAGGAGGGGGAGTCGATGCCTAAACAGAAGGAAGACCAGAAAATCCATCGTAGGAATAGAAAGGAGAGAAACAGGATAGGAAAAGAAGAGCCTGTGAGTTGGGGAACGGGAAGGGAGGGGAGGAGGGAGAGAGATGGAAGTAATGAGAGGCAGAGAAAGTTAGAGAAGGAGAAAGGGAGAGATGTAAGGAATTGCCCAGACTGAGGTGAAGAGAGAATGGAAAAGATTGCCTCCCGCCTTGGTGGGGCTCTGGAGGCTCCACCTCCCCCCCATCCCCAAACAAAGCCTGGTGGGATGGTCAGAATGCCTCAGAAAGGAGAGGGGACAGGAGCCGAGGCAAAGGCGGGGGTATATTAAACTTGGTTTCTGGGAGGCATCTCCTGCCATCCCATAATGCCTTGAGCTCCCCAAGTGGCCCAAGGCAAACACACGGGCCTCCCCACTGCAGCGTGAAGCTTGGAGCCTCAGTCCAGGCTCATCTGAGCCCAGGGCTAAACAAACACGCCCTCCGCCAGCCCTTCCCTTCCCCTGCCCCTAGTAGAGCCTGCCTGTACCTCAGTTTGTTCTGAGCCTCCTCCCTACCCTTCAAAGGCCATCACTGCTGCTCACCTAAATGGCCACGCTGCTTAGGCAGCCCTCTCCTGCCTCCACCTCCCACTCTCTGGCCCCCACCCTTGGACTTTCTTCATCCAGAACTGGATTTAACATCAAACAGCGTCTTGGGAGAAGGTGGACCCCTCCCTCCTCCAGAACTCCCACTCGTGCTGCTCATAATTAATTAACGCCCTTTGTACTGCTCTTCCCCTCCAGCCACCCAAAAGGGGATGCAGGTGACTGGGGAGGGCTGTGCATCCTCCCCTTGGGAGGTGTCGGGAAGTTGTTCCTTTATGAAGGCTCCCACTCGCCCGGGACTCTGGGAACAGCTCAGGGTTGTGCCAACATTACACTCCATAACTGAAGGCCTGCTGGGCAGGGGGCTGCAGATTGCTCTTGCACTTACCAGCTTTGGGGAAAAAATTTGGTATATCAGGTGACATTGTGCCTGCAGACCTAAGAAGGCCAGCATTGGAGCTGACGTCCTGCTCCTCTGGCCCACCTCTTTCCCTTCTGAGCAAGACTGGCCGGTCAGTTATGGACACTTGGCCTTGCCTTGGGGGTCAGATGCATTGGCGGCAGGTCCCGGAAAGGCCTTGATGGAGCAAACTCCATTGTGTCTAGCACTGACTGCGCGGCGGTCAGGAGGGGTGTGTGGATGACGTCCAGGCAAGGATCTCTGTCCACAAGTTTGCAGTCTAGAAGGAAAACTGGCTGAGCCAGCACATGAAACAGAACAAAGTGTGCTCAGCGGCAGTGCACGTGGCGTGCAGATGCAGGAGGAGGCTGGATGCCTGTACTGTCCTGAAGAAGAGATGCCGATGCTGCGGAAAGCCCCTGCCCGATCCCAAGGCAAAGGCCGGGCACTCACTTGGCGGTGATGGGTCTTTGGGCAAACTGGGGTGGTGAGGGCAAAATCAGATCAATGAAACCATCCCAACAGCCAGAGATTCCCCTCTACTTCTCCTCTTGGAAAAGACAGATACACCAATATCCAACCCCAGGAGGCAGCAATGTCCCCTCCTGAAAGCCAGCATCTCTCCACCCGTCCCCAGTCCCCTCCAGGATGAGAAATGGGCCAGGACCAAGGACTCACAGGTGGAATCACTTTGGGGCTTGGTCATCCCACCTGAGTAATGACCAGCACTGAGTCATTCCCACATTCACTACTTCATTTAAATCTCTACCACTTCCGCGAGGCACAGGCAGGGCTTATTAATCCCACATCGTAGTTGAGGAGAAAGAGGTTCAGAGACATGAGGGTCTCACCTGAGCTCACACAGGTGCAGGCAGCAAAGCCAGAACCAGACCAAGGCCTTTGGTGGTAGGTAGTTCTCTTCCCACCACACTACACCACAAGGCCTCCCCGTTAGGTTTGGTCTCTTTCTCAAAGAGTCTAGCACTTAACAGTTGTTCAGTAAACATCTTTGGTACAACAGGAACACATACAGTTGCCCTGAAGGCCACAGCAAGCCGTGTTCAGCGGTGTGTATTATGCTGGTGGTGGGAAAGGATGTGGCAAAAGCCCATGTGATGATTCGGTGACCAGGTGGGAAAAGCAGCCCTGAGCACTAAGCCGCCATCTCGAAGAGATAGTACTAAAGGGAACTCAACTAGTTTCTAGTTAATTTCTAAAACGTCTCAGACGGCCTAACCTATGAGAGCCGCAAACATCTTTCAGATTAAAAAGAAAAATTAGAGAGGAGTGGGTGGGTGGGGCAGATTGGGTTGGGACAGTCAGCAGAGAAGAGGTCAGTCTTCCGGGCAAACAAGGGTGGGCCCTCCCCAGGGTGCTGACAGGAAGAGAGACAAAGGATCAGCAAGAGGAGAAGTCCCTGTGTGTGTGAGCAGGGACAGAAGGGCCAGGCCGTGCTCTCAAGGCAAGAGGTACTAGGGTGCCTGATGAAAGGAGACCAAACTCCAAGTGCACATGGAGTGATTTTGCAACGAGGGTCCCAAGCTAGAACAAAAAGGGTTACTTGACTGACCATTTATTACAGAATTCTAAAAGATGCTGGAGCTGGCAGAGATTTTAGAGACCACCTTGTAAGTCCTAGAAGAGAGCAGGTGCTCGAAACCTGTTTATTGAATGAATGAATGAATGAATGAGTACATCCTCTCATTTTCCAGATAAGCAGAACTCTGAAACCGATAGGTGATATCCAGAAATGATGTGCTGAGACCCTAAGATATTGACAAACCTTCCGAATCATCCAGGAGGAAGCCGTGCTTGCTCTGTACAGTTATCTTGCTGCTTTCCAGTGCAGCACTGGAAAACCAGTGCCCCTGTATGTGATAACTGCTTTACGTAAGAATCGAAATTCAATCCAACTCCCCTGGATCAACCTGCGTGGAGTTCCTACTATGTGCCAGATGCTGTGCAAAAAAATATTTCACACCGCCTTTCATTCCAGACCACAATGAATCAGGGTTTACTGCTGATGTTGCTACTGCAGCTGGGACAGAGGCACATCAGGGCCAGGCTTTGCTGGCCGCAGGGCCAGGGACATGCTCTCTGCATCCCCTGGGTCCCAACCACCTTGGATTAGAGAGGACCTGGATGACCCCTCTTGCCACCCCCTCCTCGCATCAGTTGGAATCCTCCACCCACTGGCAGCAGTGGGGGGGGGGAGGGGATGGAGAGAGAGAAGCAGGAGGGGAGGGGAGAATGAGGGGAGGGAAGCAGGAGGCTGCCACACAGCTTCTCTCCCCTGCCATTTCCTCTGCAGCTCCCTGACTGGCCCTGTTTTTCAGACCTCTAGTAATAAAAACAAGCCAATAAAATGAACATGAAAATATATTCATTAGGATTTATAATGCTCATTAAAACTGCCTGTGTACGAAAGCATGACTTAGCTTCATATAAGTGGGAAAAAAATGCAAATTATACGGCATGCAAAGAAGATATTTCCCTAATCGTCCAATCAAATGCCAGCCCAATTATCTGCGGCCAACCCAATGGGTTAAAATTATACTCTCTTTCCTTGGACACAGTGAGGCGCCTGAAAGTGTTTCATTTTAATAAAAATGAAATCTGGACCCTGCAGAAAACCAGCTTCACTAATGACGTGTTTACACAGAGAAAGACAATTTCTAGTTAATGGTGATTACTACCAAGAACAAATTAAACTTCCCGGAGTATATGGGTTAGAGATAATGGGAAAGGGGGAAAAAAGTTATGGTTTTGGTGTGTGTGTGTGTGTGTGTGTGTGTGTGTGTGTGTGCGGTGGCATGAGGGGACGGGGTGACAGAGAAAGAAAGAAGCTAAGGAAACTCCAGGAGGAAGCTGAAGCTGCAGGGAGGCTGGGGTGGTGGAAGTGGAGGTGGTGGTGTCGGGAGCTCGGGCAGTGGGGGGCTGACAGCTGGCTCTGAGCTTCATTCCCTCTGCAAGCTCCGGCCTCCATGGAGTCTGCTGCTCTTTCCTTCCTGGGAAGGCAGGTAACGAATTCTTCTGTCACCCACTCATTGGCAGCATATGGAAAGTGCTTCTTCTTCCACTCTACTGGCTTTAGTGATGGCACAGGGGCCAGAGGCAGGGCTGGGTCTCAGAGCTCTCAACAAAGCCAAGGGGGTGAGCCAGCTTCAGAAGGGCAGCATTGGAAGCAAAACGGAGAGGAGCCCAACAATGCCTTTGTGATGATAAGAGCAACATAACTTTGCCTACCCATTACTGAGTCCTTAGCAGGGGGCAGGCCCTGTTCTAAAATGTCATCCCTTTTAGTCCTTACTGGGCGAGAGGAGCCAGTGTTATCATCAGCTTCTCCCTCCTTTAAAGCAAGGAAGCTGAGGCTGAGAGAAGTTACATTACTGCCCAACATCACATGCCCAGGAAGCGAAGAGTTTGGGTCCCAAACCCAAATCTGTCTGATCCCCAAGCCCGAGCTCCTAACCATGAGACTACGCTGTCTTGCTGGAATAAACAAGTTGTTCCTTCACTATTGGCCTCCTGCAGGCTGTGAAAATGAAGCTTCCAGGCACGTGGCTTCCTATCCTTTCCTGGCCATGGGAGGCTGAAGACCTTCCTTCAACAGCAACATCTCAGAAAGTTCCAGATCCTTCTGCTCCCCATCTCCCCTCTCCCCCACCTCCTACATCCAGGTGAGCCATGGGGAAGGGAGCAGGGAAGGCAGCCAGGATTCCTCTCATGCTGAGGGTTTTTTTTTTTTTTTAATTAAAAAAAATTTTTTTTTATCCTGCTGAGTTTTAATGTATATTCTTTTGTAAACAAGAACAATCATTTGTGAACAGGCCCAGATGCAAACAGTCCCCAAATCAGGAATTCCAGCTCAGAGGCGCAGAATAATACAGCTTTGGGGAAGATTTAATAATAGTAAAATTAAAATTGTAACTGAAGCATAATGAAGAATGTGGTACAAGCAGGCACTGCCAAGGAGGGGGAAAAAAGCCTTCACAGATTAGCCCCTATGGAATAGTGATTGGTTGACAGCAACAGTAAGCAATGCACAGAAATGCAACTTAATTATCTCTCAATTCTTAACATTCTACCAAAGCCTCACGGAAAGCTTTGATGTTGGCGGTAGCGGCGGCAGCAGCGGCTCTTCTGTCTCCATGCTTACGGAGGAAGATCATTTACTAAGAAATCTGCAACCTCTACAGCCACTGAGCCAGGCAAAGCCGCGGGATTTAGGTGCAAGAAATAGGGAAGTGGCAAACTAGCTGGGAAGAAAGAGTCTCCGGGGGGATTGGTGGACCAAAGAGGGAGCTTTGAGGACTGGGGCACAAGGATGAGAACGGCGGGCGGCAGGGCTCAGCTCACAACCAGTCTTGGGAGTTAAGGGTATGGGTCTCCTTGGGGAACCGGCGTCTGTCAGCCCCAGGACTGGCTTAGCAGGCACTGGGGTACTTGCTGGACGGAATCTGAGCTGGGCTGCAACCCCCTGGGTCCCCAACACGCACGCGAACGAACGCCCAGGCGCGCCGTGAGCGCCTCAGAGTCGGGAATGTTTCTGCTGTTCCTGGTTTGCCCCTGAGGTGAGAGCCGAGCTCAGGGGCGGAGGAAGGGAAAACACTCGATTATCAGTCAAATGGCTCTTTTAAGGATGCTCCTGACAGACTTCTGAAGAGACAGGCTCCGCGTGCCCCCACCTCCAGAAACCCAGCCCCACAGCCCACCCTGAGCAGAGAATCGGGGAGAGAGCCTGCGCTCTCTCTGTCGAACTTCCCCCAGCCGCGGCACCTCAGCCTCTAATCGACTTCCGTCCTCTCTGGAGCTTCCTTTTACGCTTTGCAAATGGGTGTTTTTAGGAACGGGGAAAGTTTTCATCTGTTTGGTTAAATGCAGTCCTGCCTGGAGACAGGGGGATGGACAAGATGAACCTCTTCCGGTCTCAGGCGTATCTAAGAGCACAAGAAACCAGAACTATGGAGGGCTCCTGCAGTGTAATCCAGACTGCGCCCTGTGCCTCCCTGCTCATGGGGTAATGGGGGCCGGGGTTATCCCGGCCTCTTGGTGATAGGGTCCCAGGGTGCCGGTCCCGGGCCCACACTCAGGGGCTCACCTGATGCCTAGGGGCAGAGGGCACAGTCATACAAGTCCGAAGGAAGTCTTACGGTTTCTGGAAGCAACTGCCAACACACACACAGGTGTCCATATCCCCGAGGGGGGCTGGGTGAGGGAAGGAAGAGACGGCTTTTCCCTGCAGGTGGAATTGGGAGGCTGTCCTGGCTCCCCAGCAGCTGCCACTGCCCTGGGATGAAATATATCTGTGGTTCTTCAGGAACCACATCCATCATTCCATGAACCTCCATCCTCCTGAGCAGGCAAAGTTCTCTGACTTCAGATTGGGAAAGCTTAGGCCCAAAGAGCCTCAGAGGAGCAGTCCTGATCTGTCTGTATTTCCTTTACTCTTGATCCCAAATTTTAATGGAGGGAGGCCATGGAGGCTTCTGAGGGGATTTGAGTAAAAACAGACATGGCCTTTACTGGTTGTGCTACTTCTAGCTGTGGCTTGGGGAATGGGGTTGGGTAGGGTAGGGACGAGCTAAGTATTGAGACCATTTCTTTGGGATGTTGAGCTTAGCTCGCCAAGATGCTATGTCAATTGGTAGGGCAACTTCCAGAAGTGAACAACCCAGCCCCTAACCGCCTTCCCCCCTGCCTTCACCCTCCCCTAACCCACGAGGGTGATGCCCCAGCATGCCACTCCTGTACATGACTTCCATGGATCTTATCTCGTTCTGAAAATATCTGGCTTACTTGCTTATTTATGGTTGATCGGCCAGCCCCCCTCCCCACTAAACTCTAAATTCCTCAAGGGCAGGGGCCTTGCCAGTGTTGATTAGCAACGTAGCCCCAGTGCCTGGCACGTGGCAAGCTCTCTGTAAGCGCTGGGTGAATGAAGGAATAAAATACCAGGCTTTTCCCATGAAAGTGGGGCCAAGAGACCCAGGACACCGTCATTCCCGTCCTCCCTTTGTCAGTCTTGCCCTGGGAGTGGTCCGACTCTTCTCAGATGCCCAGCCTCAAGATCCAAGCAAGGCTGGAGCTCAGGTCCAATGAGGAGCCAGACAGGACCAAGGGAAATGCTCCTAGGATCTGGCCTAGAATGGAAAGATGCATCAAGCCACCACTGGGGACCAGGCATGGGTCTGCGCGCTCTGTGTGTATTAGCTCATTGCATCCTCCCACTGCAGGTTTTCGATCCTGGTAAGTCCACTAACTAGCTGCATGGCCTCATCAGCTCTGAAAGGACAGGGACAGCATCTTGTTCACCATTTCACCTTCAGTGTCTAGAATGATGCCCGGTATGTCGCAGTTGCCTGATAATATTTACTAAATGAACAAAAAGAGTTGGGTCTAGCTCTGTCCTAGGAACCTGAGATTTCTTGGCCTCAATTGCCCATCGTTCCGCAGTCCATGGGTCAGTTTCCCATTTCCTGTGGGCTCAGGAGGCCTCAAGTGTTGTCTCAAAGTGGCAAAGCGTGGGACCTCAGACTTAAGAATTCACCCAGATCCCTGTCCTCGCTGTTATGGCAAGTGGGGAAGGGACACCCTGCTCAGCTCTGAAGCTGGAGGAAGAGAGAGTTGGCCAGAGCAGGTGGGTGGCTCTGTGTCATCCAACCACATGTACAACTCTTCCTTTCACCCGTGAGCCAAACTGGATAGAATGCAGCATCATGGCGATGACCCCATACACCGGTACAGGGGGCAGATACGCACAGTAAGCCAGTGAGTTAGGCAGAGCAGCACTGACGGTTCTCTTCATTTTACAGATGTGGAAACTGAGGCTCAGAAAGGTTAACCCACTTGCTCACAGTCAGGAAACGATTTAATGACCAGTCCTCAAAACCAGGACTCCTGGTTCTTGAGCTCTTTCCCTTCATCTTCTCCCCTCGCTGTCCTGGGGTTGAGAACAGAGCCCTGATTCCATTTGGCCAAGGAGGGAGCTGCTGAAGGGGTGACTCTAGCCCCTCCTGGGTGCAGAAGCTCCCAGCAAAGCTCCCCCACCCCCACCCCCATCGCAGCCTTGGCAGAACGGAGACCAGAGTGAGATTCCGGGTGCTACTTTTTGCTGAAGACATCAGATGTGTGTACCTGAGCTGCCTAATGGCACAGTGGCTTGCCGGCTCAGTTTGTTTCCTGGATGTGTGTGCTCTTCAGTCCCTGGGAGCCCGAGGAAGCCTGGTGTTACATAAGCACTTCATCAGGATAAACATCCAGTGAGCCGCTGCTTCCTCCCATCCTCCATCCCTGGAGGAGCACTTACCTCAGCCCCCACACTTCCCCAGAATGCAGAGAGAGAGATTTGTTCCTGACAACTGCCCCCTCATGACCAGGCAGCCAGCCTGTGGAGTCTGCTCCAATCTGGGGCATATCTGGGCAGTGTGCTCCTTCTGTAATGGAGACGGGAACAGGGCATCCTCCTTTATTCTGACCTCCCGGGTACCTCCTGAGCACCCTGGCACCCCGAATATCATTTCTGTATTCATAGAAAACCTACTGGGTGCCAGGTTCTGTGCTGGGTGCCAGGGACGTAAAGAGGCTTAAGCCAAGAGCCCTTCCATAAGCCAAAACCCGGGGCAGCTGAAGAGATGGTCATGCAAAGAAAAACCTCCAAATCAGCATGATGTTACTGAGAAGTGTGTGTATTCTGGAGACCTGGAGTGGAAGGAGGTAGCAGCTTTGCCTAGGGGAGTCCAGTGGCATTTGCACAGGCCCCTGAACAACAAGGAGGCGCAAAGAGTGGTCGGGGAACCAGGAAGTGGAGAGGAGACCCAGGCCAGTTCCCCTGGTCCTCAGATACACTGAAAAGGATTCTGGTCTGGTTGGACTCCTTCCTTGGCTCTGAGAGGGAAACTGCAGGCTGGGGAGTCCTGGTACCTGCTTACTTCGCCTCTGTGTGCCTCAGTTTCCTCCTCTGTATAATAGAGACAATTATAATATCTACATGATAGGATTTTTGTGAGGACTAAATGAGATACACATATAAGTGCTTAAAGGAATGCATGGGGGGTGCACAATAGGCCCTTGATAAAGGTGATAAATTATTACCTTTTTTTTTTTTTTTTATGAGGTACCAGGGCTGGAGATTGAACCCGGGACCTCGAGTGTGGGAAGCAGGCACTCAACCACTGAGCCACATCAGTTCCTCTGAATTGGTTTTTTCATTTGTTTGCTTGTTTGTTTTTGTTTTTAGGAGGCATGGCGGGGGAGGGGGGTCAACCTGGGACCTCTCATGTGGGAAGCAGGCACTCAACCACTTGAGCCACATCCACTCCCCAAATTATTACTTCTTTACCACTATTATCACCTTTATTGCTGGCCTGAGGGAGCTTCCAAGGACCCTTAAAATGCCTCAGAGGCATAAAGACACTTCCAATTGTCCTTGATTCTCCATATGATGTAAGTGTAAATTCTTCACTTCAAACTCAAATATATCAAGAAGGGCCTTTCTATTCCTTCTTGACCTGGAAAATGAAAAACCCTTTATAAGAGTTGGAAGCCCCTACCTCTTAGTCACCTGTTTGAACACCAGGAATCTGTTCCAACATAGCCCAGGATAACTCCTCAAACAAGAGCATAGCTACACATTGAAGGTGCAGTCGTGCCAGAGTCACAGCAGGTCAACTGAGAATCTTCATTGACATTTTGAACCAAAACCTTACCCGTGTTATGCTACCAAAGAAAAACTTGCTTTAGAAATTAGCACAGAAGAGTCTATAATCCAGATTTGGTTTCAGAATCGAAGAGCTAGACATTCTAGAGAAGAACAGAACCTGAGGAGGCCTTAGAATTGAGCCAAGACCACGGGCAAGATCACCCTGCAGATTCCAGATAGAGCAGCCAGACAGCGCCATACCTCCTATACCTCTTTCCAAAGAGGCACTCTCATCAAGGCATTTAAGAACAACCCTTACGCTGGGATGGATTCCAGAGAACGATTTGCTAAAGAAATTGGGGTTCCAGAATCAAGAGTCCAAATCTGGGGTTTCAAAACTGAATATCTAGGTTCCATGTCCAGAGAAAAAGAGAACTTGGTGAGGTCTTAAAGACAAGACCAGGGACAAAAATCTCTGAAATGGAAGAATTCAAGGCATAGAAGCTACACAAAATGTCACCAACCTCACTAACAACTCTTTTAATTTCTCTAGAAGCAGAATGAGGAGGCACAAAAACAAGTTCAGTGTATCCGATATCTTCACTCTGGGCCCCCAAATCTTTTTCCCTTACTCTTCCTGTGAATGCATCCTTCCTCTGAGACTGCAAGTTGAGTCTCGGAAGAAGGTCTCTGGAAATGGGAAGCAAGACTTCAGGAGGCAGAAACAGGCCCAAGAGGCACTCCACAGTGCTACTGACCCAGCCTGGCTCTAGAGTCCAGCAGAGCTGGATGACAGTGAAAATAAAACTAATACATATCAGGGTGTGGATGTGGCTCAAGTGGTTGAGCATCTGCTTCCCAAATGGGAGATCCCAGGTTCAGACCCTCGTGCCTTCTAAAAACAAACAAAAACCCCCCAAAACAACAGGCAAATAAATGAAAAAAACCAACTCAGGGGAGCATTGGCTTCCCACATAAGAGGTCCCGGGTTCAATCCCTGATCCCAGGACCTCAAAAACAACAACAACAACAAAGAACAACTAATACACATCATTTCGCAATCATCACAAAAATAATTGATTCAGACAAAAATCATCAGTGTATGTTAAAACCTTAAAGTGAATGCTTTATGAAGAATAAGATATATATTGTCTCAGAGAATCTCCCCGCAGATTACTTATTAATTACAAAAGGAAAACTGGTGAATATTCAATGGAGACAGTTGTCAGACTCCACCTTAACCAAGTGCTCAAAATTCACTTCACCAACAGTAACGTAAACTGGCGTGAGGTGCCTCTTGATGTGATGGATCTAAGAAGGACAAAATATTCTTTCTGTGGTATTACTGCCAAAAGTGCATACATTTAATTTAATCATAAGGAAACACCAGACAAGCAAAATGATTGACATTCTACATTCTACGAAGTAACAGACCTGTACTCTTCACCAATAGATTGAATAATTGCAATAAGGATGGAGAGAAAGTATGCCAACTCAGGAAATATTTAGAGAATAAGTCTCCTGAAGAGTTATCTTCTATAGTAGTATGTGCTACCATTTATGTGGGGAAGAGGCCACAAATTCAGAGACCTGTTTATGCCTAAAATTTCTCTCCGCCAGATGCTGAAGAAACTGGTAACATTAAGTTATCTCTTGGGAAGAAAGAAGGACAACTGGGGTGGGAAATAGAACTGTTGTTCAAGTTAATTTTTTTTTTTTTTACTTTTTATTGTAGAACCATGTATACGATTCAAAAGTTCTCCTTTTAGCCCTTTCCAAGTGAATAATTCAGTGGCATTAATTCTAGTCACAATGTTATGCTGCCATCACTAACATCCATTACCTCAATTTTTTCATCACCTCAGAGACTCTGCGTCCATTAAGCAATAACTCCCTCTTCACCCACCCACCCCCACCATGGCCACTGGTAACCTGTAATCTACTCTCTGCCCCTATGAAGTTTGCATATTGTAGGTATTTCATGTAAGCAAGATCATACGGTTATACAATATTTGTCTTTTTGTGTCTGGGTTATTTCACTCAACATGAAACCTTCAAGGTTCATCCATGTTGTAACATGTATCAGAACTTCATCCCTTTTTATGGCTGAATAATATTCCATTGTGAGTGAATGGAGGTGCCATTTATATGATGGGAAAGACTGGAAGTCAGTTTATGACATCGTAGGTTTGAGACAGTCATGGAGACATTTTAAGTAAATAGCTGATCAGGGGAGGGAGAGCTCTGGACTGAAGATACAAACCCGGTTTTTCAACTTTCGCAAAGAAAGAGAACATGCAATATTAAGAGACACTCAAATCCTAAGGAGCTTTTCCTAACTATAGATCACATATGCTTAAAATGACATTTGTACAAATTATTCTTTGAAACATTGTTTTTAACATCACAGATTGTAAGTCACCTAAATAAGCATTGATAGGAGAGTGGTTAAATATATTGTAATATGCCAATAAATGGGATATTATATAGTTGGTAAAAAGGATGGGACAACTTTATATATTTTGATATAGAATGGTAGACAAGGGACATTGTTCATTGAAAAAAATTAAAGGTACCGAACAAAAGACAAAAACAAAAAGAGTAGGAGGCCTTTTGCCATGGGAGCTGCTTGGACAATACTCTAAGGCCTTGCTAGAGGTTGTAATGCCTGGGTTGGAAGTCTGAGCCAATAGCTAACCTGTTGAGCTCAGAGCTCAGAGTTTGTGGGTGTTTTAAAGAACTCTGTAGATGCTACTGTCTATGACCCCTTGAAGGAGCAAGCAGAAGTCTCCAGTCAACCCACAGGGCCTGCAGGTGAAGGCGCAGCGGGTCCTTCACTTTTATGGGTGACAGTAACCAGAGTGCCCAGCGCCTGCTGGGATCCCAGCCTGGTAGTCCCACCTCCTGGGTGAACTCCATGGACCTCTTATTGAGTATAGAGCCTTGTCTGATTTTCAAGACCCCACGACACACTTCACCCAATTGCCTAAGTCAGAAACCTGGATCTGACCCTTGACACCACCCTTTCTCC
>JAQZBX010003141.1:22166-67182 GCA_029593785.1 Cabassous unicinctus
AAAAAAAAAAAAAAAAAAAGGAAAGAAAGAGCAACTAAAGAGAAAATGACAATTAAATGCAATATGTGCTCCTGGATGGGATATAACAATAAAAGGGAAAAGGTTCAAAAGGACATTATTGGGACATGAAAGGATTGGACTATGAACTGTAAGCTTCATATCAATGTTAAGTTTTTTGTACTTGATAACTGCACTTAAGGTGGTTACATAAGTGAAAATCCTTGTTCTTAGGAAATGTACATGGCAGTAGTAAGTGCTTAAGGAACATAATATATATAATCTACTCTCAAATGTTCAGAAGAAAGAGATAGTAGCGATATAGATAGATGATGATAGATGATAGATAGATAGATGATAGATTTATAATAGACATATGATAGCTAAATAGATGATAGATACATAGATAGACAGATAGATGATAAATAGTTAGATATGATAGATACATAGATAAATAGGTAAATGACAGGTAAGTAGGTAGATAGATAGGTAGGTAGATAGATATAGAGCAAATGTGGCAAAACATTAAAATTGGTGGATCTGGGTATCTGGTGGGTAGGGGTATGTTGGAGTTCTCTGTACGGAGATGGTATTATTTTTGAAACTGTCCTGTAATTTTGAAATTATTTCAAAATAAAAAGTTAAAAAAAAAAAGATGGCCTAATCAGTCCCCTGCTTCAGTCTCCCCTACGTCCCACCTCAACCCTCGCGTTCCCCTGCACACTGGCAGTCAAGGCCCTCTGCAAGCTCCATCAAGGTAACCCTTGTCCCTGACACGATGCTCCTGTCAGGCAGGAAATTTTGCAGTTCGCGCCCCACCCCCACCCCTGCCCCAGCCAAGTTCCCTCTCACTACTGTAACTTCTAGGTTCCTGCTGCTGGAATACTCCCGCCCACTCCCTGTCCCTGGGCTAACTCCTCAGCACTCATGTATCAGCCTAGACCCCTCCCTCTAGGAGCCTTTCCTGATTCCTCGTAGGGGCGCCCCAAGCGGCCTCTGCTTGCCCTGACCACAATAGTTAACACCCCTGTGCCCTCGGGGCCTGCTTACTTGTCATTTTTATTTCGTTAGACGAATAACGATTGAACAAATAAATGAATGAAGTATGAACGAACGGAGGAATGAGTTAGCGTGTATAAACCGAAAAGGGCTTGATTCATGCAAAATAATCGTAGGCCATCAGCACAGTGGAAGCTGAGCACCTGATGTGGGAAGCAGAGATGCAAGACGAAGGCGTGAAGAGGTTTGGGGTCTGCTCTGGGCAGGCGCGGAGCAGGGCAGGGGGGGCTTGCGGGCTGGCAGGAAGGCCGGGCAGAGCATTTGAATATCCTCCTCAACTGCCCCTTTCCATTCTGCTCCAGAGCCCAGCACCCCATCTGTGGTCAATCTCAGCTACCTGAGAACAGTTTCATCAAGAAGGAGACTTATACTCTATTTCATAAACTTTCTTTAAATTAAAATCAGGCAACACACACACAAACACGTACACCCCACGGACATCTTCGTCGCTGAAAAGTTGCTCCCTATAAAATAAAAGAAGCTGTTTAAATGTCTTCCTTCCAAGCTAGCCCCACAGAGCTGGAGCTGAGAATACATTAGCCTTTAATGAAGTGAGACTCTCATCTTCCAGGAGACACCTCATTTAGCGCAATTGTTTCAGAGCCATTACAGAAAGACAATTACAAGGAAGCGGGGAGAGTAATTGGAAATGCTGGCAGGAGTTGGGCGAAATGATAATAAATAAAAATATTCAACCTAATAAGCTTCCAGGAGGGGGTGGGATGAAGAAAATCAACATAATTAGAACTGAACCTTAGCAAGGAAAAACAGACAGCAGGGTGGCAAGTGCTCAACTTGTACAGGAAGAAAGAAGAAGTAATGTGCAGACGGTGATGATCTGGGGCTTCAGGCCGCTGGGCCCCCTCCGGAAGTTGCTGGAGGGCAGAGGGGGTGCCCCAGCCCGGAGCCTGTTGGGGGCTCAGCGTGGGCTATTCCCAGCCACAGGAACCCCAGTAGTGTGAGAAAAGGCCAGCCCAGACTGGCTCATCCTGGGGTCCCCCATCTGCTGAGGGGGTAGGCAGAGGGAGGTGGGGAGCAGGGTGGGGATGTCCTGGCCAGTTTTCCCAGGGCCCAAGTCCTGATTCTGCCACTGATGAAGTTGTGCAACCCACACACACAAGAGGCCTTGGCTTTTACCTTCTAGGCCTCAGTTTACCCCTTCTGAAATGGGGGAGGTGAACTACAAGATCTGTCACATGCAACTCGAGGGTACCCAGGGGGCACCTGCTCTGGGCCACAGCCACACCCAGTAGGGTCTAGCAGAGCCCCAGAACACAAGTGCATTAACTGATAGGGCCACCTCTCCCAGAAAGGTTGTGAGGACCAGAGTATTTGCAGAAGAAATATGAGGCCTGGCATTTGCTTCAAAATGACTCTATTAGAGAGGGGGAGTGTTAATAGTTGTTGAAGCTGGAGTACATTCTATCTTTTGTTCAAAATATGCTTGAAAATGTGCATTATGAGAATTTTGTGTGTGATTGTCTTTTATTGATGTGTCTGTCTTTGGAAAAAGGGATGTAAGTAACTTGAGGTCAGGGATCCCAGGTTTGTCACCCAGGCCCTAATTCAGAACAGGCTGCCCAGTGGACGCTAATTGTTCTGGCCACGGCATTCACTGTCTGGCCAGACAGTTGGGGATTAAATCAAAGTCAAATTTTATAACTTTAGTAGATTCCCAGAAAGCCACAACCAATTCAATTAAATATAATCCAGGCAACACTTATTTACTGGGTGCCTGCTAAGTGCCAGGCCCTGGAGAGTCACAGGTGAATGGTGTCCCCAAGTTCCTTTCCTTAAGGAATTTGCCACCTTGAGAGATTCAGGTGGTAAAGCTTTAGACATGGGGTGAGGCCACCCCAGGGGGCAGGGCATATCTGCAAATAGTAAGGGTATCACCTCCTAGACCCAAGTCCATGGTCCCGACATTTTTACAACTGTATCAGTTAAAAAAAATTAATACCCCCCAAGATATACATGTATATATACCAAAATATCGCACATACTACTCTACCAACATATCATGGATGTCTTAGAGAACATATTCAAAAATAGAAAGCCCAGCAGGTTGAAATAAAAATACAAATAAATAAAGTTGTAATATTTTCTTCTCTTATTCCAATGGATCATCTTGCTTACTCTGTTTTCGAGACCTCGTGGGTAGAGTATCTGTTTCCTGGGGCAGGCCTGCCACGCAGAGGTAATTCCAGTCTGCTCAGTACACCGAGCAGAATTTAACACTTGTTTTTCTTTTGCTGGCCATAGCATCCAGTTTCCAGTAACTGGTGACAAACACGCCTCCAGGTCCAGAGAAACCTGGGGCAGACGTTCAAAGGGAAGGATGGGAGGAGAACCCCAGCACCTCCCTCTGAACCCAACTGGGAGTAGTTGTTCATTGATTCATTCTGCAAACACTTTCCATCCACCCAGAATGTACCAGGCACTCTGCCCGGTACAGCAGGGGATAGAGAAGCAAAGCTCCCACAGGCCCTACACCGACTCGGCTTACCGGCACCTCCCAGAGCACCTGGTTGGTGTCACGAGGTTCGGGAGGGAGAAACTGTTTTCCACTGAGGGATCTAAGAAGACTTTGTGGAACAGGTGGCATGGGAGCTGGGGAGGATGGATCGGGCTTGGCCATGTAGAGAGAAGAAAGACTTCTCAGGAAAAGGAAACGTCCTTGGCAAAGACACAGGACCGATAGATTAAGGGGGTCATTCTTCTCTGCCTAGCCTCAGCTCCATCTGGAGACCCCAGATCCTGGGGCTGGGTGGGAGAGAGAGAACACTTACCAGAATTGCAAATAAAAGAGACAGGGAAGGGTTCTCAGGCAGAACACCCTGGAAACCAGAGCGAGCCTGCTATGACAGCCTCCCTTCAAGCGCGCCAGGGGTGAAGGAGGCTGCTGGAGTTGTCCAACAAAACAAGCATTGATTGAGTGCCAAAGGCTAATGGGAAAGGAAAGCATTCTAATAACTGGGCTTTCTCTCTGATAGTGATGAACTGAGCTTGATCTGGCCTGGAGGCAGCGGGTCAGAAAAGATGACCCTGAGGGCCCATTCCAGCTCTAGGATTCGGCACTTTTGGACTCTACCCTTGGAGAGCTGGGGAGGTAGACCTCGCTAGTAAATACCTAAATGAAATACAGTGTGATAAATGGTCACAGAAGAGGGCCCAGTGTACACTGGCACTTCAAGGAGGATCACAGATTACTCAGCACTGAGAAACGGCATTCCTAGCAGGTAAACAAGGGGGTGGAGGGCATTCTGGGCAGAGAGGACTCGTGCATGGAAGCAGAGCGGCACAAAACAGCACAGAAGCCTAAAACCCTGCTGGTAAAGGCAGCTGGTCCTGGGATCCTGCAAATCCAAAGAAAACAGGAATCATGGGGGTGCTGGGAGGAAACAGAGGTCCTGGGGGTCTACTCTCAGGCTGGCGGCATCCCTGGGACCCCACTGTATCCAGTGTAGGGTACAACACACAGTAGGTGTTTAATAAACTTGCATTGGTTGTGGATTGTCGTTTCTAGGGAGTCAGAGCTGGGGTAAGCCATTCGTTCTTACAAAGCCCCAGGTAGGGCCACATGCTGAGATGCATTTATTAAAGTCTTTTGATGAGGGAGCAAGGGAAGAGAGAAGGCAAGGGAGGAGGTAGGGCTGAAACAGAGGCTGCCTAACCTCACCTTCCCAGCTGCCCCCCCTGCCGCCCCCCAAAAACCCAAGATCAAAGCACACACAGTCTCAGAGGGAAGCGTAGGCAGGAGCCACGGAAGAGAAAGGAAAACAAAACAGAACAGCAAGGTACTGAGTCCCTTCGCTGGGTCCAGCAGGCCTATTATTTCCTTTAATTATCCCAACAATCCCGAGAGATGAGATTATTATTGCTCTTTAACAGATGGGGAAACTAAAGCTAAGACCTTGTCACATCTCGCCAGAGGGAGGAGGTGGGAGGGCAGGCTTTGAACTCAAAGGCCTCCTTCTGCCTCCTCCAGAAACTGCAGCGGCTCAGGGACCGCAGGTCACGTTGAGGAAGGGGAGGGAGGCAGAGATGGACGGCAGCAGGTGGTGCCAGCCCAGGCACTGGGTCCCCTCCCGTCTCCCCAGCTTCCACCGCCCCCTGGACACGCCTAGGTGAAACCCTGGCTCGGTGAGGTCCTTCTCCTGGGGTGTGGGTCCCCAGCCCCAGGATGGAGATGGCCGGTAGTTCTCTGGGACCTGGAAGTTCTCTGATAAGGGCAGCTCAGAAGGACCCAGAGCAGATGAGGTCCACAGCACTGCATCCCCTTCCCACCCTGGTTCCTGGCTCCCGTCTTGTTTCACGTTTCGCATCTAGAAAGGCAGCAGTCACCCTACAAAACTACTAGGACCCGCATTCTCTTACTTGACCCTCCTTATAACTAAGTGCAGACCTTGCCAAATCATGGGACAGAGAAGGTAACTGGTCCACTGACAATTAAGTTCAAGACTTGGAATAATGGGACAGAGCTAACCGATTGCAAAACTACTAGGACCGACCCAGCCCTCACACCACTCTCCACCCAGGAACTGGGAGCTTTGGGTTCCAGTCTGGCCTCTGACACCAAATCCTTTCTGGTCTTCAGCAAGTAATTGCCTCCCTTGAGCCTCAGTTTCCCCTTTGGTACTATGATGAATCCAGGGGCCTCTAAGTTCCCTTCAGCAGCCTGTGAGCCTCTTCCTCACTTCCCAGACTTCCCTTTTTCCTTTTCCTCCCTGCCCCACCCCACAAAAGCCAGGGTTACCTTCCCTCCTCCAGTGAGCCACCTGCAGGCGAAGCAGTTCCCCCCATAGGCCCCAGGGAATCGCAGGCTGAGCCCTCCCAACAGTCAGGCTAGGCCCAGGGCCTCATTGTCCAGCCAGGCCAGGAGGTGCCAGGCAGGGCACTTGGGGAGGCAGCTAGGTCCTTGACTCAGAGCCAATCCCAACTGCTTTCTTTCAGACAGATGTCCAAGTGTAGCAGAAAGCACATAGGTTTTGCCATCACGGAGACCTGAGTTCAAATCCTGTCTGCTCCGCTTCTAGCCATGGAACCATAAGCACGATGGACCTTTCTGAGCCCTGGCCCCTGCTGAGTTCCATTGTTAGAGGACCTCCTGCGATTAGTATACAATACTAGTATACAGTATCTGTGTGTGACTCCGGAGGTACTTACTTAGCAGTAATGGGGATCACCCACATTCAACCAGTCCCCAAGGCTGAGCAGTTTCAAGATGAAAAAAACCCCACCTTCCAGCAGGAAAGGACTCCTCCAGGGACAGACACAGGTGGGTCACTTGAGAGTGATATCCTCTTTTTATTTTTATTTTATTTTATTTTTTTTGAGGTAATGCAGATTGAATCCAGGACCTCGTACATGGAAAGCAGGTGCTCAACCACCAAGCTACATCTGCTCCCCAATGAGAGTTGTTTTTTTCATTTTTTGTTTTTTTTTTAGGAGGTACCAGGGATCGAACCTGGGACCTTGCACATGGGAAGCAAGCACTCAACCACTTGAGCTACATCCGCTCCCCATCTTTTTATTTTTAATTGGATTAAAAGTTATAAAATAGGGAAGCAGATGTGACTCAAGCGATTGGGTTCCTGTCTACCATATGGGAGGTCCCGGGTTCGTTTCCTGGGGCCTCTGGGTGAAGGCAAAAGTGGGCCCGCACAGAGAGCTGGCGGCCCACTCGGAGAGCTGACGCACCAAGATGATGCAACAAAAAAGAGACAGAGTAAAAAGACAATGAGAGACACAATAAACCAAGGAGCTGAGGTGGCACAAGCTATTGAGTGCCTCTCTACCATGTCGTAAGGTCCCAGGATTGGTTCCCAGTGCCCCCTAAAGAGAAGACAAGAAGAGAAGACAAGCAGACACAGAAGAACGTGCAGCAAATGGACACAGAAAGCAGACAACAAGCACACACAACGGGGCGGAGGGGGGTGATAAATAAAATAAATCTTTAAAAAAAAAGTTATAAAACAGAAGCAGATGTGGCTCAAGCAATTGAGCACCTGCTTCCCACGTGGGAGGTCCCAGGTTCGATCCCTGGTGCCTCTTAAAAACAAAAGCAAACAGCAAGCAAACAAATGAAACAACCAACTCAGGGGAATTGATGTAGCTCAGTGGTTGAGCACCGGCTTCCCACATAAGAGGTCCCAGGTTCAGTCCCTGGCCCTGGGTACCTCAAAAAAAAAAAAAAGTTATAAAACAACAGAAATGAACTCCTCCTGCAGTCCTTGTCCCCCGATGGGGGACATTAAACTCAGCCGACCTCCACCTGGGACTGGGTGGTCTGGAGTCTGCCCCCCAAAACATGGCTCCCACCCCAGCAGGGGTTCAGCCCAGAGGTGGATCCCCCTGTGGACAGCCTCCTTGGCACCCCTCCTTCCCCAAGATGCCCACCCCAACCCTGCCTAATTCGGTCCTAAGTATTCCTAAGGTGCCTTCCAATTTCCCGCTGTAATAAATGGCACAGAATGTAAATGGAGGTGGATGTGGGACACAGATGTTTGCACTAATTTAATTGAGGGAACACCTTGGATTAAACACTTTGCAAAACACTCACAAATAGGTTCAGTGCATTCGATAATGAAAAGCCTCCCAGCCCCCTGGCATTTTGCTGAAGCTGCCTGTGGCTCCTGGAGAATTTCTGAGGGTGGGAGGGGATGGTGGAAGGGGCCCAGAGCAGGCAAGGGACAAAGTGCCTCTGGATCCAGAGAGGTGAGTGAGCCAAGTCCCAGCGAGGATTTCCAGCAGACTCTCTGCCAGCTGGGGCACACTCAGCCAAGAAACAGAATCTGGATGGGGAGTGGGTGGGATAGGCAGCGCCTACCTTCCCAGGTGGGTACCTGCTCACCTGTAGGGGTCGGCAAAATGTAGATGCCTCTCCATCCTTAGGACTTGACTCCAACCTGGAGGCCTGGCTGCCCACCTGGCTCAGGGCCAAACATCCATCTCTGTGGGATTGGGGACCCCAGGCCCAGGTATCCCAAGGAATATCAACCTATTTGGCCTTTTGGGCATGGGAACGGGTGGGAAATATCTCAGAAATGTGAGGTTCATTGGCAAGACAGTACTAATCTTGCTGAAGCTATTTTCCCACATTCCCCTGCAGTTTAGGGTGATTTGGAAGCTCAAAAATTGTGCTTCTACCATGCCTGACTCTTCCCTTATCTTTCATCCATCTATTCATCCACTCTGCTCTGGGGCTACAGCAGTGAGTGAAGCTCAGAAGTTGCACTGGAGGTGCACACTGGTGAAGGAGGCAGATAATTGTCACATGTACGGTGTGAGAAACACCCTCCTGGAGGTAGACTTGGTAAGCTGGGAGCCTGGGCAGAGCGCAGCAACTTGGCATGAGAGGGTCAAAAGACCAGTAGAGAAAAAGAGAATGAGGCGTGGAGGTCTAGGCAATTGCAGAGACTCTGGAGAGACCGTGTACGTGGCCTGAGTGAAGCAGGCACTTTCACCACACGCTCCTTCTCCCACCCCAGTGACAGTCCACAGGGGAAAGGGAGAGGGCAGGGGTCTCCAGTCCCTGGACGTTCCCGCAATGGGCAAATCTGAAGTCAGTTCCTGTAATGATTGCTCTCTAAGTCTCAGAGTTCAAATCAAGCCTAGGTGATTTTATATTCCTGGAAAAAAAAAAAATCCTTAATTTTCAAACACAATGATCATTTCAAGCGTAATAACCATTATAATAAAAACCTCTTATCCTTGTACAGTGCTTTATAGTTTATAAAACACTTTCATGTATCTCTTATAATCCTCCACCAACAACCCTTTGAGACAGATAGGAGAAGCACTACTGTTAGTCTTGCTTTCTGGATGAGAAAATGAAACCCCAAGGTCGAAGTTAAGTAAATAACAGAACCAGGGCTCAAACCCAAGTTTACCTGACATGGAAGCACATGCTTATTCCATCACTCACTTGTGCACTGGCCGAGGACTTGTCGAGCACCTGCTATGCTCCTAGAAACACGACAGACTCAGAGCATAGCATGATGGGGATAGTAGGATGGTTAAAAGCTGAAATGAAGAGACAAAACGCTGACAGGCATGCCTGGATCACAGGGAAAACACCAGGGCAGAGAGCCGAGCACCTGAACCTCAGGAACTAAGAAAAAACAAAGCACTCTCTTCCAGAACTGCCCCATTCTCTCACGCATGCACACCTACCTACCACAGCCTGCACACCCACGTGTGCACGCTTGCACATGCATACCCACCACACAGGAAGCTCTGAGCCAATCCTCCCGGGCTGCCCCCTTCTACTCCTGAAATCCACAGCTGGCAACAGTCCAGAAACAGCAGCCGCCTTGGAGGCTGCCCCATGAGGCTTATGCTCCCCCCAGCCCCTAGCACGCTCAGAGATGGGCACACACACGCGAGTGCAGCACACACAGGCATTCCAACCCACGCGTGAGGCCTGGTGTCATGCGATGCACCTCCTGGGCAGCTTGGGTTCTAGTTGGGATGGACAGATGGATGGAAGGATGGATGGGATGGGGAAGAGGGGACTGGTAAGCAAAAGAGTTTTCTCCTGGGGCCCCACCAGTGGACCCAGCTACAGGCGGAAACCGCCTTGTCCCCAGATGAGGGTAGATGAGCCTCAGTTCCCTCTGCAAAAGTAACACCCACCTCACAGGGGTATGTGTGAAATGGGACAAGGACAGGACCTTGTGCAGGACCTAGCACACAGAAGGGGATCAACAAATGTCCGTGCCTTCCCACCCATGCAAGGAAGGTAATGGATGAGCCAGTAACTCTGGAAAGCCTCAACAGAAGTTCGCTGGCCCTCCCCGCCCCCACCAACATCCATCCTGGGGTTTGGAGGCTCACTGAAGGGTGTCTGCCCATCACTGAGCCCTCTTCTCTTGGCTCATTCAGGCTTTCCTTCAGCCAAACTTGTAGGGTGCCTATGATGGTCAGGCACCATTTTTCGTGCTGGGAACAAGAGGAGACTAAGATTCAGTCCTGAACTTGGATAGATGGACACATAACCACGTTTGAGGTCCTCTGACGACAGACAGGAGAGAGAGAGAACAAGTGTGGCAGTGTTGGGGGTTGAGGGTGGGCAGGGAAAATCTGTTAAGGAGGGAGTCCCAGGGTGGGGGTGGGGTGGGGAGAGCTGAGCCAGGGATTCTCCAGGCTGGGGATATTCCAGACAGAGGGGATGGCATGAGCAAGGCACTGTGGTACAAAAGTGCAGAGTATCTGGAGGGAAATTGAGCCATCCAGCATTTTTGAGTATCAGGAGTGGATGCATGTTTGAGTGTCTGTATGTAACCGGGAAGAAGCAGCAGCGAAGGACGGTGGGAGATGAAACAGGAAAACTAGACTAGGGTGGAACCATGAAGTCCACAGTCAGTTGGGCTAGGGAAGCTGACCTTTAGCCTGTGGACAGAAGGGAGCCACTGGGGGGGCAGGGGCGGGGCAGCAACATGGATCAGAGACCAACAAGGGCCTCCGTCAGGTTCCAGCCAATGCTGGGCACGATGCTAGGCTCTTCCAGATGTGGCGGGTATCCTTGGATGGCTGCTGATAAATGCATTTGACTTGGCCTTCTCCTCTGACTCATGCGATTATCCCTGGAGAAACGGCCCATTCTGGAGCCATTTTTCCTCTCTGGAGGGCCAGCCTGCATGGCTAACAGCAAGGGCAAGGGGAGGGGTCCGCTTGCCACCTTCCTTCCCCACGCCTCCAGCCAGAGCTGCTGGGAAATCCTTCAGTGCCTCCTCCTAGGCCTCTCTCTGGAGGGCGGGGAAGAAGCAGAATGAATAAGGATGAAAGTAACAGGGGCCACTGGGAAAGGGAGAAGGGATTTCCCTTCAGGCTGGACAAAGATTTATGACAGTCTGCATTTCCAGGGGCTGGTGAACCAGGGGAAGGCAGCGGGGGCGGGGGGCAGTCACCTGGCAGTCTCCAAACCCTGCTGGAAGCCTCTCCTGCCCTCCTCACAGCAGGGAAGTTTCTCCCTCCCCTTCTTTCTCTTCTCTCCGCCCTCCCCCCTTCCCTCCTTCCTAGCTCCTCTCCAGAAAGGTTTATGGAGAAGACTCCAAATAGCCCACTCTCCTGCAGGCATAGTCACACCAACTGAAAGGAGATTTAATTAGCAAAATCTCGTTAGGCAAACGAAATTATCCGTAAGACAATACCGCTCTGGACAGGGGGTCCGATTAAACAAAGCCATTAATTGAGAGAGTGGTTTTGGCAGCTCCCTAGATGCATTCATCTCGGGGCAGGCTCCACTTGGCCTCCTCGGGCCAGTAGAACAGACCCTTTCCCTCCTCCCACCTCCCTGCCCGCCCCACCCCTCTGCTCTTCTTATCCTACAGGCAGAGCCCCTCCAGTTGGGGCCGCAGACCTGGCATCTCATCAGCGGCCTCTCTGCAGCTAGATTCCTGCTAAAGTGCCTTGATTGCATAATGTCTATTTGCATAATGTAAATTGCAATCTCCTAGCTCGGGAGACAGGAATCACAGAACAGCCATTATTTTTTACCACTCCACAAAAATTCTACATTTAGAAAGCAGATTTGCTGCTCAGAAAGCCGTATAAATCTGAATCCGCCAGAAACACCATTAAATCACCCCAATTAAGCCGGACCAAGGAAGCGCCCCTCTCACTGCTTTCTGCACACTCAAGGACTCCCAGCCCAGATGGAGGCCGCGAAAAATCAGAGCCTGTGGCAGCGGGGCTGGGAGCGGGAGCTGGAAAAGGATGGAGGTGTCGGACTGAGAGGGGGCAGGAAAGTCCGTCATGAACTTGAACTCCAACCCCAAGCACAGGCTCCCATCAAGATCTGAGAGAGAAAGGAATTAGTCTGAGTTTTCTTTAGGCTCGTTGCCTGATTTCTTTTGAGGCACATGGTCTGATGGTCTGTAGACTTTCAATTTATGGAGTCAGAGAGAGTATGTGGGGAAGAAGCCTGTGTTGTCAGAAAAGGTAGTGGGGAGAGTCAGGGGCTTTGGGGACGGGTGGGAGGATACCCCATGCCTTTAGCAGTTCTTCAGTGGCCTTTTCTCTCTTCTCCCACGTCCACTCCGGCCAAGTGAAAGAAAAAAACTAGGGCAATTTTTGTTCAGATTGGGCTGGGCTGGGCTGGAATCTGAGTTCTTTCTAAGAGCTGTTTTCTAGGACTTACTGCAGAGAGAGGTGAGTGGCATGGCTTAGAGAAAGGGGCTTTCCCTCTGACAGCCATACAGGATTCCAGCTTCTCTGCAGCAGTATACCGGGTTACTCTTTTGCCTCTTTATTGCTCATTCAATATTCATTTGTTGAAGGGCAAGATGCTAATGTGTATTATTAAAATGCCAATAGTTTATGATTGAACTTTTATGGAGGATACAGTTAAAGGAAAGATTGTTGACCATCTCTGTAAGGGGCAATAGAAAGGAATAATCCTTCCTTCCTTCTTCCCTCCCTCCCTTCTTCCCTTCTCTCTTTCTCCCTTTCTTTCTTTCCAAATTCACCTTCTAGTTATTTACTGGGTGAATGAATGACCAAAATACATTGAGTGTCTATAATGTGCTTTCGTGTGCTGGGTTTCATTTAGTTCCCGCAGCAATTGGGAAAGTATATACAATCTCTTTTCCAATCTAGAGGTGATAAATCTGAAGACCAAAGAGGTTATGTAACTCCCCCCAGGATCACAAAGGTGTTAAGTCTCCCAGGCTGGATTCAAACCTCAAATCCAACGATTTTGCCCCGAGTTGGAGCCTTGAGAATACAAAGGAGCTTTACATTTTTATCTGTTTCCTTCACCTGCCCAAATGAAACATTAGTTTCCGGACCTACATTTCACATAAGAGGAAAGTAGAGAACAGGAAATCATTCCATAGTTTCATAGAGACCCATTTATCGTAGCACATTCCCAGAACCCTTTCTGTACATTCAGAATCTTAGCACTGTTAGTGACATTGGACATGATCGCATCAGATCATCGCATCAGGCCATGATCGCATCAGGAGAGTAAACTGAGGGTTGTGGAGCCCCATGATGAAGTAGTTAGGTTTCTAGAATCAGAGGTCCTGGGTTTGAGTTCTAGTTCTGTTACTAACTCACTCTGCTACTTCGTAGGGTGTTTCTCTTAATTCTCTGAGCCTCCTCTCCTCTTCTGTCATACAGAGATAATAAAGTATCTAGTAAAGTAGTGGAAGGGTTCAATGAGAAAATGTATGTCAAGTGCTTAGCAAAGAGTCCAGCATGTACTAAGTGCTCAAAAAATACTGGTTATTGATATTATTGATATTGATATTAAGCTGAACTTGTGGAAGAACCCAAGGCTCTCCCTCCACACCCAGCACCTTTTCATCAAAACCAAGCCCACCTACCCCTCTCTTCCCTGCCCCCTCCCTTTCACCTTTAGCCATCCTCAGATCTCAGGCCTTTGGGAAGATGGGCTGGTTTTGCTTCTGCTCTTTGTTTGCTTGGGTTTGGTTTCTGTGCCCTTAAGTCACAACAAGGCATCCAGGACACTCACGTTGTCTTCCAAAATTTAGCTACATCTGGGTTTGGAAAACGGAGAATGGAAAGGAGCTTGGTTCCTTAAGGGCACAAGGTCTCCCAGGTTCTAGTACAAGGGAGAAGGGAAGGAAGGGGAGCAAAAAAATGTGCAGTCCCCAGCAGACTCCTTTTAGCCTCTCAAGTCCTGATGTTTGGCAGAGGCCTACCGCAGCTCAGAAGGCCATGGAAATGGTGCATGGGGAGCTCTTGGTGTGAATGCGGGGCTCAAAGTTTGTGGGTTCCCCAGTCACAGGTGACAATCCCTCTCCAGGCCCAGCCCTGCAAGCTGTGGGCTGCAATCTGCACCTACTCCTGCTGGGATGTTCTATGAGGTAGAGGAAGCCACCAATTGCAGGACCTTCTAGGACCATCTCAGGAATCCAGGAATGTCCTCAAGGAAGGTTGGCTTGGCCTCTGAGGGGTGCTTTAAACTCAGACATTCCATGAGCTAATGGGCAGTTTGATTTTTCTAAGATGGGCATTTCGTTAGCCTGTCTTTCTGGGGGGGGGTGGGGCAGATCACCCTCCCAAGAAGAGGCCATTTCATGCCTTCTGGGAAACCGATCAGGCTGTTCTATGCCACTAGCAGATACATGATGAATACTAGTTGTGGTGGTTTATGTTCTCCAAAGATGGCTGCAACAGTATTCATCCTATCCCTCACGCTCTTCTTTCACTATGATATTGACTCTCGTTCCTGGAGACGTTGGGGTCAGGGGTTGCATCTGTGTTCACCCCTCCTAAACCTAGGCCAACCTTTGCAATGGCTTCAATCAAGAGAATACAGTGGAAGTAGTGCTGCTTGACTTCTGAGGGTAGACCACAGAGGTGACACAGCTTCCACGTGGCTGCTCCTCGGAGTCCAGGCACCATGGTGCAAGGAAACATGGGCCACCTGGAGAGGCCACGTGCAGCTCTTCTGGCTGACAGCCCCGGCCAGCATCGGCCACCAGAATTACCAGTGAACGGGCCCTGAGATGGTTCCAGCGCCCAGCTTTTGGGCTGCCCCAGCTGCGAGCTCAGATATCGTGGAACAGAGAGGAGCTGTCCCCATGGGACCCTGTCCCATCTCCTGACTCCCAGAATATCTGTGCCTACTAAACGTGGCTGTTGTGTCAAGTCACTAAGCTTTGGGGTGGTTCATTACACAGCCAGAGGCAGGGGATGTTCCCTGCTTCCCTCTCTCATCCAGGCCTCACTGAGACTTCAGACCCTGGGACTGTTCCCTCCTCAACTGACCTGGGACCCTCTGGGCCTGCGTCTCCTCCTCCACTTCCTCCTCCCTCTCCTAAAGGCAGGATCCTCAAACCACTCCCTGAGGGATCACCAGAACCTTCCTATTTCAGTGCCCGGGACCCGAAGGAAACTGCTCTTGTGGTTCAGCAACTCCAAGAGTGTGCTCCTTGAGGGGGCTTTCCCTGAGCCAGGGTCCCAGGGCGAGGTGCCTGGCTGCCTTCAGGGACAAGGAGGGCATCCACAGACCTATTTCCCCCGTCCTCTCCTCTCTCACTCAGGTTCACGCTCCACTTGCTCCTCTCCTACTTGACTTAAGAGGACCCTCTAACCTGGGTGCCACGAGACATCGATTCTCACAGAGGTCGTTATCTTTCCACTCCGCCCCCCAGCTCCTCGGGAGGCTTTCCTGGAACAGGGGGGCGCACCCTTCCCCGCCCCCTCGGCCGGATCCCAGCCCTCCGGAGCCGGGGCTGCGGAGGAGGCGCCCTGGGAGCCAGGCCCGTCAATCAGCGCCGCGGCACAGGCCATTAGGCGGGAGGCCGGCGCCCGCCCGCTCGCCGGGCAGCCACGGGCAGGATGTTAGACGATCGCAGGGCGGCCATTCTTATGATTTATTCAAATACTCATTACAGTCCATCTATTTTTACACAGAGGTGAAGATGGGCGCCGATAACGGTTAATCATTTATAATTCCGAGGAACTGGTGGGAAGCCAGTGTGCGATCCCAGTCGCAGCGGCTGCACGGCCTCCGGCACCCCCAGGGGCAGGGTGGAGCAGCTCTGCCCGGCCAGGGCGAGGCAGCCTTTGACTCACATCTCGCGCACGGTGACGAGGTTGAAGCTACACTGGGAATCCCAGGCCTGACCCTCCAGGAGCTCACAGCCTCGCTGGAGGTTCCAAGGAACAGCCAAGCGAGGTCTGGGGCAGCGCGTGAGAGCTGCGGGGCTTCGGAAGAGGGGGACATCACGGAGAAGCCTGGACATCGGCTAGGTCCCACAGGGAGGCAGACTTTTGCTGGGTGGAGGCACCAACGTGAGCAAATAAGCACGGGTGTGAGGTGGAGCTCTTTTCGGGTGCTGCTGGGAGGAAGGCGGACAGCAGCATTTCCTTTTGCCTCCCTCCCTCTTCCCCAGAAATAACCAGATGTAAAAGCCAGCTCAAGCTATGAACTTGGTCTGGTTTGGGGACTGACGTTGCCACTTCCCCATCTCCCTCCCTCCCTGGCTTAGTTGATGGTGGCTGGGGTCCGCATTGGCCTTGAAAACTCAAGAGCTTCCCTCCCCAGGACTCGGGACACACACAGCACATCAAGTCCTCCGTAATCAATAAAGTCTAATTAAATAGGATGTCATATTACAGGCTTCTTTGTCACATTCAGACATAATCTAATCAGAGTTCCACTGTCTTTTACATTCTGCCTCGCTCATTGTTGAGGGGGTCTCTGGCACAATGCACAGCTGTTAAAGATCAGGCTCAGGGCTGGTCTTTATCCCATAACCTTATTGAGTCAATGTGGAAAATGCCATTCAAAGTTACTTACAGTTCACAGCCCCTTTTCTGGTGAGCGGCATGGAGGAAAGAAAGCCTTAGAGTCCTGCTCCAGACTTCACCTGCTGAAAAAAGAAGGCATCTTTATAGACTGTGTGATTCCGTTGAGAGTGAGCGTGGGGTGGGGGTGGGGGTAAACCCAGAGGTTGAGTCTGGTTGAGGATCAAAACCAGGACTAGAGTAGCCCCAGGCCTGCAACGCTGAGTGGGAAAGCTTCCTGAGTAAGGTGCAAAATGATTATTGTTTAGAGGCCTAACCAGGACAGAGAGAAAGGATCACTCCCTTCTTTACCTCTTGGAGCCTCTATTTCTTATGAGTTTCATCCCTGTCCCTATAGGAACTCCAGAGGAAAAAAAGGCTTGTGGTCCTGAGCCAACCAAGACAACAATCATTTACTTAGTGGTGCATCCCACCTGCTGGAAGACACCATGCAGGGGGACAGAGCTGAGGAGCCCCTGGGAAAGTGGACCATCTATATGGTGAGAGCTGCAACAAACAAACGAACAAACACAACAGATCCTATTGTTTATGGCAGGGTTATGGAAAGTCTTGATGCAGGAGAAAACTTTCAAGTAAAGTTGAAGGAAGAGTTCAGTTGGGCTGGAAGGAAAATGTGCATGGAGAAAAAAAATGATGATGGTAAGAGTAGAAAATTAAAAAAAAAAAAAAAAAAAACCTGGTTGCTTTTAGTTCTCTTTCTGGGATAAAGCAATAAAAGAGAAAAAGCAGCACGTGTTTATCAAATGTCTCTTCTGTGGACTGCACTCTGCTAGGTGCAGTAGGAATAAAATGCCTGGGCTGTTCTACAGGTGTTGCCTTGACATTGGGAAAATAAGATTATCCTCATGAAACAACCTCAGCTGAGATAAGACTATGTAGAAAGTAGTGCTAAGCTGTGGTAGGAACTATAAATCCTCTGTCTACAGAGAAGAAGAGTCAGCAAGAGTTGAAGAAGGCAAAGAAGTTTCCAGGGGGAAGTAGAACTTGAATGGAGGCTTGGAAGATTGGACAGGCAAGAGCTGGTTCGGTGGAAGGGGAAAAGAAGGCATTCCAAGAAAGGGGAGCAATGTGGACAAGAGTGAGGAGGAGCGGGAAAAAAAAGCATTGAGTATTCTTGGAAAACGCAGAGGCAGGTCTGCCTGAAAGAGACTAGAGCAGGGACTACTGCTGAGTTAGCAGAATGGGCCAGAGCCTCCAGGTCTTTGAGGTCAGGTTTGGGTGGTGAGGTTGGAGAACCATCAGCGGCTCTTTAACAAGGAAATGATCAAGAGATAGGTTTATTAGAAGAGGTGGAATTGCAGTTAGAAAATCAGGGGTGGGGGGTAGTAAGATGCTTCTGGAAAGAAAATGTCCCTCTTGTCCGTGATGATTTGCAGGCTGAGGCTTTTCTCTGGGGTGATCGACTAATATCTGCATAACCAAGGTCAGGAGTTCATGGAGGATCTGCCAGTCCTTGAAGACAAGGACTGCATCGTACGTGTTTTTATAGTGCCCCGAGCATGGCGGATTCTTGGTAAATGTCTGTTGCAATGTTGAAGAGAAGACCCTCTTCATTACAGCTAGAATCCACAACCAGAGCTTCCGAGCCAGCCCCTGGCTGGTAGTGGGCTCCAACGGGTGATCTTCTGAGCTAGCTACACATTGATACCGAGTACTACATGAACCTCATACAAGAAGTGTCTAGATTAAATTCCATGGAGCTGCATGCCCTATCTCAACCCTCTGGGAACTGTCTGCCTGAGACATCAGCAACTTGGAAGAAGATTTGGCGGACTTGCTTACATGATGCAAAGCTGGGAAGGAGAGCTGATATGCAGGAGAGACTGATTCAAGATGGTTACAAAGCTTTGAACCACTGGGAAGAATTGGCCCAAATTAAAAATTTAAGTTTTTCCCTCAATCAGTTTTTATTTCTTGCACAATAACATCATGACAACCATAAACAGAATGATTTTGGAAAATAATTATTGCCCACAGTCTCATCATGCCAAACCATCAAATTATTACATGCCATGTCCACATGCAAATCCATTTTTTAAACAAAACTGTAGAAAAAGACTTGGCATGAAGATATTCACCAAATCCTGCACTTACATTCCAAAAATCAATTGTGAAAACATAGGATTGGGTATCCAGTTTATATATATGTGTATATAAAGGACTTGAGTTATGTGAGTTAAATGCAAGCTCAGTATGACCCCATGGTATGACGCTGCTGCCACAAACCATTAAATGCAATCTTAGGTTGTGTTAATAGCCATACAGTGTCTAATCCAGGGGTGAATGATCCCTTCCCCTTTGGACTTAGCTGTCCATATTAGATTTATATGCAATGCTGGCTTCATATTTTAAGAAATTTGACAGTGATGGGTTAGGAGAGAGAGGTGAGAGAAGATAGGTAGTGATAAAAGTGCAAGCTAAAAGTCTAGTGGTTCAAAGTGTAGGCTCTGTAATCAGACCGTACAGGTTTGAATCCTGGCTCCTCTTACTAGTAGCTGTATGATTGCAGGGAAGTTATTTCACTTCTCTGCACCTCAATTTTCCATCTGAAAAATGGGGCTAATTAAAAGTCCTACCTCTGAGGGTTGCTGTGAAGTCTAAATGAATTAATATGCTGTCAACTGCGTAGAACAGTGCCTCACACCAAAGAAATACTCCCCGAATGTTCGTTATGGTGGTTGTTATTTTCATTATTAGTAAGAGGCTATGAGGTAGAAGATAGAGTGGAAGAAACTAGAGGTGCATCTTCCCATCTAATAGTACTCACTGGTCTTTAAATGCCCAGAACCTAGCCTAGTGCCCCGAGCATGGCAGGTTCTTGGTAAATGTCTATCAACTAAAGTAACACAATCACTCTCCCACATGGCAGTCCTCCAAATAGTTGAAGAAGCTATGTGAAAGAGGCTGCGTCACTCTAGAGGGTAGGATTAGGACTAATTGGTAGGTGTTAGAGGAAGCCAGTCTTCAGTTCAATATAAGAAATAATTCTTTAACAATGAGAACCATCCAGGAATGAATGAGTTAGGCTTCCACGAAGTAGGAAACGCCCCAACACTGGAAGGAGAATCCCATGCTAGGGGAGAAGCTGGTCCAGCACAATGGCTCCCCCGACTTGGGTTTCACTCATCAGTAAAATGTTGAAAGTGTTGATTATGTTTATAAGTTTGACAAACTTATATTTTGATAAAACATTAATAGTGTCTTCCTTCACCATCATTTCATAAAATAATTCAAGCCCCAAAAGTAGGGAAGACAAAAATCTCAGGATAAGGGTCTGGCCATCCTTTGAATTGACTCAATAGAGCATCACAAAAAGCATTCTCTCTACTCTGTTTCCCTGTCTTTCTCTGTCTCTCCATTTTTCTTTCTCTCCATCTCTGCTTCTTTCTCTCTCTCTCTCCCTCTCACTTTCTCTCTCTCTCTGTCTCTTTGTGTGTGTTTCTGTCTTTCTCTCTTTGTATATTTTTTTCTCTCTCTTTGTATCTCTGTTTTTCTCTCTTTGTCTCTCCCTCTTGTCTCTTTCTCTGTCCTCTCTCTCTCTGTCTCTTTGCATGTATGTCTCTCTCTGGCTTTCTCTCTATCTCTCTATTTCTTTATCTCTCTATTTCTCTATGTGTGTGTATCTCTCTGTCTCTCTTTGTCTCTCCCTCTATCACTTTGTCTGTCCTCTGTCTCTCTCTTCTCTCTTTTTATCTCTCTCTATCTCTTTCTCTGTCCTCTGTCTCTCTCTCTCTCATGCACACACAGAAACAAAATCTCTCTACATTGCCATTTTTTTTCCACTCATCACCATACACCAGTTGAAAAGGCTTCCCTGAGCCACAGTGGATCATGGACTTGCACTGGGTACCAGCCATGTGAGTATTTTACCCTGATGGACAAATGATCACGTAAAAGGCCTTCAGCAGATAAGTAGTCACACAATAATGCAACCAGAATTTAAACACCAGCCTTCCTTATTCACCATGAAAATAAAACAGAATCATACATAAGATTGGCCATTCACATTTATAAATATTAGGAAACTTGTGCAATGGTAAATGAGGAGGGAGTTGGGAAAGAAGGCGGAAAGAGTGTCAGAGGAAAGCTTCCCAGAGGAGGCAGCAAGCTAGAATTTAACTCTGCACCCTCAAGGACAGCTGTGTGAGCCCCCATGAAGCACACCCCAGTAAGCTGGAGAGGTGGGGGGAGATGAGCTTGGGTTTAGCAAAGCCACGGGGTCTAACACAGAGGGCACTGGATCAGGGGCTCTCCAGGCATTGGATTCACACCCTGAGTCTGTCATTAACTTATTGTGTGATCTTGGACAAGAAACTTTAACCACTCCATGCCTCAGTTTCCCCATCTGCAAAATGATAGGATTGGACTACTAGATGATCCTTAAAACAAAATTCCATTTATGAGTTTTCCCAGACCAAGTCAGGGAGGGCTCTGAGTCTCCCTAAGGTGGCTCCATATATCACTGTGGTTAAGAGGAAAGATGCTAGAGGCTAACAGTTCTGGGTTCCGCCCTGGGTCTATCATTTACCTAACAACCTCGACCTCCATGAACCTCAACTCTCTCATTTTTCAAAGGGGGACAACGGTAGTGCCTTTAAATGAGATGATGCACATGCAGCATTTTGCACGATGCCTGGAACATAAGGGGGCTATTGATGTTGTTATTCAGTGATATGAGGTAAGGGCTGGCAGCAACCAAGAAGGGGAAAGAGCACATCCAGAGAGGCCTGGGAACTTCTACATTTAGCCCACAGCCATGACAAGCTTTCCCGCTCTTGCTCAAGGCAGACCTTTGGAATGAGGACCAAACTGTAGCAGCCCATTCTTGAGCACCAACAGTGTCCTTGAATACTCGTCTCTGAAAAGCCCTCTGGGCATAGAGCAAAACTTCCAGAAGAGAAGCACAACTCGGAGGGAAAAACCTCAGTGAGACAGACCATTCCAGGGGGAAGCACCTGAAGGCAGACAGCATGCCCTGCGTCCCTCCCTCCTCACCTCCCGGGGACCCCTCTCTGTTCCACCTGACGACAGCTTCTGGTTGCGTCCAGTGGTTGAATGTGGTTATCAGTTACAGCATTGTAGTCCCTGACCACCAGGCTCTAAATTACTCAATAACTGGGTAATTTAATAAAGATATAATTACCTGGCATTAAACACTCGGCTCCGAGCTACTTCCCCACCCAGCCGAGGGTTCCTGCACAGCCTTTCTCTGAACCTGGTAAGTGCGGGTGCTAATTCCACACCCATCCTCAGCCCCCTGGGCCACAGGCAGTGCTGGACGCCCAATAGCCCAGGACCTGGGAACTGTCCCTCGGTCACGCTCCCCAGGCCCAGTTCCCCAGCTTCTAATCTCAGGCCTGAACTGAATGTGAAACCCTGTAAGGGGAAGGAATGTTGGCACTGGTGGGCTAATCCTAAGGATTTCCCTACATGGGAGAAGGAATTGGAGAAGCTTATGGCCCCCTTGCGCCAGCTGGGAGCATGGCAATTCACCCTCTGAGCCAAGAAGGAGACTTAAACACACTGGAGGTGACCTTGCTGGGTGGCGTGACCCCTGCCGCAGATGGTGGACCCGCTCCCAGGTACAAACTCCCTGCCCTGTGCACATCCGCTGAGGTGTGGCTGCATCAAGACTCAGGGCTTGTTAATTCCCTATTAGGAATAGCATTCACTCCTACCCTTCCCCACTGTCATTGATCTGGCTCAGGCTTTCTTTCTCTCTCTCCCTATTGCAAAGGCCCCTAACTGGTCTACGGGCCAAAGACTCTGTGTTTTGACCATCTGGCCCCCCTCCTCCCCACGATCTTTCTGAAACATAAATTTGATCATGTCCATCCCTCCCTAAAAACCTTCAATGGCTCCTCATGGCTTGACGGAGGTTGCAAATGGGCAGCTTAGATGGTGCTTTCTTTTTTTTTTAAAGCCAATTCTGCCATCTAAACTTTGGGAGTTTTCAGATTTAAAAATCCAGATTTCTAACTTTTCTAAAAAAAAAAAAAGCGCGATCTCACAAGCCCAATCCTGCATATCCACATGGCGATGACTAGATGACACTGAGTTTCAGCCACCCCCTTCTAATTGGACACATCCCTCCCATTGCCCCATAGAGAGAGGGCAGAGGAGACCCTGGAAACCTCTCTGGCCCCAGGGCCAGGCACCTGGAGCTGACTCATGCTGCCTGCAGAGGAGTTTCGGGTTCAAGGTGACAGCAAGGGGGCGGGATCGGGGGAACCACATTATGTTCTCAGCTGTACTGTACCCAGCTGGAGGCTGTAGGAGAGCCCAGGAAACCCCAATGCCCCACCCACCCTCGCCCCGATGAAGTGTCCTTCCCTCTCACCTGGGCACCCCTTCCACTGCTAGCCAGGAGAGAGCCAGGAAAGGGTTTCCAGCGGTTTTCCAGGAATGCCAATGACCACAGGCAGGTGCTGAGGATATCCCACATCCCCCCCCTTTATTCCTGAGGCCCCACCCCTGGGCCTGGCCTCTCCCAGTCTGTGGCTGTGGCACCCCCTCCCTTTATTTCCATCCCACTGTTCCTATCAAAGCCCTAACAGCACATATTTTGTTAATTGTACAAACCTAATGGGGGAATGCATTGGCAAAAAAGGGTAATGGCCATCAGACCGGCAATAAAACAAAATTAATGGCCCATAGGAAGAAATCGTGTCCACTTAATCCCAGCTCTGAAACTCTAATAGAATAATGGCATACCAACGGAGGGTTTTTTTTTCCCTCTATGCAGATTGCTTACACCATGTTAATCACTTGCAAAGCAGGCCACATACCACTCCAGCTCACATGACCCTCCAGGGAAAGTAGCAGATCAGAAACATTTAGTGCAAGCCTCATTGCTGACATGCACACCGCAGCACCCCCTCCCCCAGGTGACATGGGACAGCCGGTGCGGGTGTCATTAGAGCCATCAGGTGCAGTGGACCGGGAAGCAAGACACACAAGATCTAATAATAGCAAACATTTATTGAGTGCTTACTATGTGCTAGACACTGGGCCGAGTGAGCACTTTGCATGTATGGTGTGACTGCATCCCATTTTCAGCTTCTATAACTGTCCTAGTCCAATAAGGTAGTCGCTAGTCACCTGTGGCTATTTAAATTCAAATTCTAATTAATTCAAATTAAATAGCATTTAAGATTTCAGTCTTCAGTCTCGCTAGCCGCTAGTGGTGATTGCAGAGGGAAGCTCAGATTGAGTGTATTTCCATCATCGTAGGACGTTGTATTGAACAGTACTGCTCTGGAATGCTGAGGTCATTGTATCTTGCTCATCTACCACATTTGGGCATTAAGGGTCAGAGAGGTGAGGTAACCTGTTCAGGGTCACACAGCTGATACATGGCGGAGCTGGGTTCGAACCCAGGTCAGCCTTGCTCTAGAATCTCACCCTTCACGCTCCTTCCAGACAGAGCCACCTGTGGAGGTGGGGAGAAGTGGTCCTGAGCCTTCTGAGGGAAGTGGGCCTGTAGAAGGTCTCTTCTCTGTCCTCTGCAGCTTCCCTCCTGGAGCAGAGAGACCTCAGTGGCCCACGCCAGTGACAGGGCTCTGGCCTGCAGGAGCTGGGGGAGTCAGCCCTGAGGGTGCCTCAAACCCCAGAAGACGAGCTGGAAAGGGAGGACCTTCCTTGTAGAGACTCCAGAGCAACCCCCTTCGATTTACAAATGAGAAAGTCAAGGCACTGCAAAGTTAAGGGGATTCCCTGCAGTCAAACAGCTAGTTAGTAGCAGAGTTAGGATTACAGTCCAGGCCTCCTGACCACTAGTCCTTGCTGGCCAAGGGAAAGAAATGCTCATCAGCACGTGGCCACGGGGTGGGAAAAGGAGGTGGTGACCCTCCAGCCTGTCTGGACCTTCTTGGGTCAGGTCAGAAGAGGCTGGGATGAGCCTGCTGGACGCTTGACTCTGAGAAAAAGTGGGAAGAGAGGGGCAGTCAAGACTTGCAACTCTGCAGTGGGTAAAAGCATGGTACAGTATAGCCATATCTACTGCAATTAAAAATGCACATTCATTTTGACTGATCAACCCCAACTTGAGGATGTATCCTAGAGAAAGAAAAGTCCTGGTACCTGAGGATAAGGCAACATCGTCTAAGACTGGGAACCAGCTAACAATATCAAAGAGGGTGGCCGAATAATGTGCGGTGCAATGCTATTGTAAATATAAGCAACTATTCAAAACACACATTCCGTCTGCATCTTTTGCCATGCGACGTGGCCATAAGGCTCGAAGTAAGAAAAGGAAGCAGCAGAGTAGTATGTGTGGTGTGATTCCGTTTTGCAAAAGTGAGGGGCACTCTAAACAGGAGTGCACCATTTGAGCATGCTTATGTGAGCGTGTGGACTGGGCAAGGACAGACCAGCAGGCTAACACGGATGCTGAGGAAGAGGGGCCGGAGCTCGTTGTTTCTATCTGCCTCTGCCTTGTTTCACTGGTGGCAGTAAGTACGGCCACTTTTGCAATGTTGGGACAGTTAAAATAATTTATAAAAGAAGTTGGACACGTCGGAGGCAGTCAGACCCGACTTCTAACCTGTCTCCTGCCACTTACCAGCTGCGTGACCTGGCAAGTTCCTTAGCTCTTTCGGTTCTGGGTTCCTTACCTGGAAATTGGTGATCATGATATCCATATTACAGCCTTGAGTTGAGAAAGTCAATTTAAAGCACCACCACACGGTAGCTCCTCAAGGACATGCACTTTTTATGGAATTGTGGGAATTCCCCGCCCAGAATGCAGAGCTACTTCCTGCATCGACCCTCCTCAGCACTCTTGCAACACTTTATTATATGCCTTTTAGGGCTCTTATACTTTGCCTTATATTACAGTTTTTTGTTTCGTTGGTTTTGTTTTTTGTTTGTTTTTTAAGCAGTTTTATTGAGCTATATTCACACACTTATATTACAGTTTTGATGTGTCTTCCTTGTAGACTGCAAGCTCCTTGTGGGTAGGGATAGTGCCTACCCGCAAGAAGATAGTGTTCATTCAGTCATTCTGTCACCACCCATTCATTCACTGAACAATGACCTCATAGGCACTGCGCCAGACTTGAGCTACAGCAGTGAACAAAACGGAAGAGCCCCCGTTTACATGGCACTTGCGTTCTAAAGGGGGAGCAAAAGATCAAAAATGAAAAATAAATATGTAAGGTGTCAGGTGATGATTAACGCTAAGAAGAAAAATGAGGCAGGATAAGGGAACAGGAGGGTCTGGGAAGGGGACAAGAAGGGACATTTTAAAGAAAGGGTTCAGGAGGCCTCTGGGTCTCAGAAAGTTCCCTTGTGGCATGTGTGCCACAGACCCAGGATGTTAGTTTAAGAATAAAATAAAAACAGACTTGAGGGAGAGCAGAGAATAATTAAGACACCTTAAAAATATGTCACAGCTCACTTTTCTCCATCTCTATCCAAAAAAAGAGCGAGAGAGAGAAAGAAGCTGGGATCTTAAAAAGCAGAAGGAGCAGCTTGTGACCCTAGAAGAAGTAAAGGGAACAAAGAGAGAACAAGGAACCCAAAGGCTCTGAGTCCACAGTGAGAGGGGAGATGAAAAAGGAGCAGGTGGGCTGCAAGGAAGAAAGGGGCCAAGGCCCCAGTCTCCTCCCAGCAAGGACACCCAGGCCCACCCACCCACAGGGAAAGCCCTTTCCTGCGGGAGCATCAGAACCAAGGTGATTCCAGAGGGCTGATGAGAGCAATCTAGGAAGAGAAAGAGAGGAAGGGACTTTGATGGGGGTGGAAATCTAGTCTGAAATGAAAGTCAGCCGAGAAATGTACCCCCAGTGATGAAAAGATCACCGGGATACCTGAACGATGGGAATTGGAGGTTGACAGCAAGATGAGAAGATCTGGGCTCCCGACGGGACGCGGCAGTGAGCAGCGTGGTGTCAGAGTTTGGACAGGACCGAGGAGACAAGTGCGGGTGTTCAGAGCTCCCTGACCTTGTCCATGCCACCCCAACTGTCTGACCTCAACATCTGCATCTGTTAAATCGTGGGGTTGGACTAAGAATCTAAACAATTTAGGGGTCCACACACCTCTTGAAATTTAATCCAAGACGGTATGTGTATGTGTACATTTTTTTCTATGGAGAGATCTTTTACCAAGATTTCAGGGGTGTCCATACCCCAGAGAAGTTAAGAATCAGTGGAGGAGATATCCACTAGGTTCACATTCAGCTAGAAAGTTCTAAGATTGCAAGAATTCCGGAGCTAGATACCAGTCAATCTTTGGGCCTCAAATAAATCAAGATGCTTGCTTCTGCTTTGCCTGCAACACAGAGGTATTACATAAGATGGAGTAATAATATACTTTGAAAACTTACAATTACTCTTCTCTTGCCAGTAAATATAATTGTTGTTGCTGTTTCGTGGGAAGCCAGCAAAAGTCAGTGTAGGCATAAAGGAAGGGAAAGGAAGCCATTTCCTTCTGTGAGTGTCTCAGTGCTTTCGTTGAACAGAGGGAGTGAGGCAACATGATGAAGGCAAGTGGATGTGCTTCAGCTGACCCTTTGGCTCTACTCCTTTGGTTGGAAGTGAAGAGATTCTTAATTCCCTTTGTGGAGAAGGATCTAACCCAGAGAGAAAAGTAAATACAGCCTATCCAGGAGGAGCAGCCCAGGGCAGAACGAAGGCATCTCTTTGAGCCAACGCGCCTCAGCTTGCACCTGGGAGGAAACTTTCCACTATGTGACCGAGAAAAGCAACAGACTTGAGGATCTGTCCAAGGAAAACCACGCAAGCAGGGCACAGTATTCGGCTGCCAGAGAGCAAGATGGAGACTGGAGACCTGTATGATGCATAAGCCAGGGTCACCAGGCCAAAGGGAAACCACGTCGGGCGGGCAGCACGCACCCAGCAGCATGCTGCCGCAGAGGCGGGGGGAGCTGGAGTTCTGGAGTATGCTCGGTGCATGGTGGACCTGGACAGAACCTTCGAGGTCATCCATTCCAACCTCTTCATATCGCGTCTGAGGAAACGGGGATTCAGAGAGAGTGGAGAGTTATTATTCAGGGGAGCCCTGGGTGGGAAGCCAGGCCAGGGATCCCTTCATTTGTTTACCAGACATTTATGGACTGCCAAGCTCTTTGCTAGGCTAGGGGTCATCGGCAAACCAGAATCAAGGTTCTGGCCTCCAGGAGCACAAGGTCTGGTGGGAGAGAGACAAGCAGTTGACTGGATGGTAAGGACTACAGAGAAGGGGCTCCCCACCGAGGCTCTCCAGAGCTTCAGGGCAGATACTTCCAGATAGGGGTGAGGTGGGGGGCAAATAATTTCACTGTCAAAGCCAAGCCAACAGCTGTCCATCCACATCTCGGAGAAGAGTGCCCCCCACATCCTAAAAGGAGACCTGGAGCACCCCTCACCCTTGGAGAGGGAGCTGGCCCCCTTTCCCCAACCCTGGTGAGCCAGCCTCTCCAGAGAGCACGGTGGTGCTTTGCATTCGTTAATGCCCTAACCCGCCTCCAGGGGCTGGTCCTGAATATTGTCTCATAAATAACTTAACAGGACTCCAGCTTGTTTAACTGAGGTTAGGCAGATGTGCACAGCACAGGCTGATTAGGAGGGAATTTGGCTGTGCTGAACGAGCCTGGGGATGCTGATTCTCTGTGGAAGGGGTGGCTCGGTGGAGGAGGGAACTGCACGGCTGGTGTCCCCACCTGGATCGCCCCCCACCACAGCAGGAGGCTGAAAGAGCATTTGTTTCCAATTGTTCTTAGCCACTAATTTGGCTCCAGGGTATAACACCAATCTGAGAACAAACGGAGTAGGAAAACTGCACTGTGCCTTTCCGAAAGGAGGCCCAATTTCTCCATTAAAAGGGGAGGGGTGGGGGAAGCCCCCGAGTTCCCGCAGCCCCGGCTGTCTCCACAGCAGTGCCCTGCCTGGCCGGCCCCGAGCTCAGGGCTGCACCCTCACCTGCCACACCTCACCTGCTCATTCCCCCTCCGAGGGACCTCCAGCAGAGGACAGATTATTCTGATGGCAGATAGATAAAAGGGGATCCCTTGCTAGCTGTAACTACCCAGAATAATCTCTCTGCAGACAGCAGCTGACTGTCTCCACCTGGCACCTGCCGGCTCAACAGCTCACTGGTGCTGATGCTGGCGATTCTCCCCTTGCCCGGATGGGGACGTGAAGGCCCTGAGCAGGCAGGACTTGCTCTGGACGAGAGCCCTCCATGGGGCTGCAGGAAGGCTGGCCTAGGATTCTCATTGCGAGAAGACACAAAAGAAACCTGTGTCTGTCAGACTGAAGAGCTAGCACCCTCCAGGGGTAAAGCGGAAGAGCTGGTGAACAAGGTCACAGCAGCAGATGTTTTCTCAAGACTGATGTGCAAAAGTAGCCGCATGCAAGAGGCCCTTCTCATCGAAATTGCCTTCTTACGGCTTAGGATAACTGAATCAGAGAACTTTCGGGGTAACCCTACTGAAAGCACACTAGCAGATAAAATCTCCTCCGACGAGACTCCTTTACTAAACCTTCCACTCCACTCTACTCAAAGCATGCCAGCAGACACGTCAGAGTTCTTAATACAAAAACACCTTCGCCAGCATGTCCCCAGTCTCAAACACCCAACATAGTATGAGCACACTAGAAAGAAAACCGTTTGTAAAAATCTCTGCGCTGTCAAAATACACAAGATCCTCAAGTTTATGAACTTTAGTCATAAGGAAATTCTCAGCCCAAACTTAGGACTCCCCTGACACTGACTTGACACCCATTTCTAACAGGCTTTCAGCTGATTAGAAGCAATAAAAGAGGTGGGGCCCTGGGCTTCCCCAGAAGGCACACTGCAGGCATGGAGCTTAACCAAGGAGAGACACGAGAGGCAATCCAGCGAGTCATCAAATAAGGCTCACTTATGTTTGGTATAATTAAGGAGACAGGGAGGATGTCCACAAGTAATGCCCAAACCGTTCTTGGAGTACTTTAAGTGCTATCTGGAAAATTCCAAAGGAGTCTCCTTCTCGATGGTGCCAGGCTGCTGAGTTCCTCCCATAGGTTGTCTCGTGCTTGTTCATAAACTGCCTGTAGCCACTACTGGTTGGCTCATTCATTCACTCAACAGGCACTGACTCCTATGGATGATGCGTCACCCCAACAAGGCGTGAAGTGCGATGAAGCCAGTTCCTTCTTTTACACACACGCTGGAGCACCTGTTACACATTAGGTGCTCAATAAATGCATGTTGAAGAGATGTTAGAAAAGGCTCTTCATTCTCTTCCCAGCCCTTCAGATGGCAGCGCTGCAGGGCATGGAACTAGCATCATTTGGGGGACAGGAACTTTTCATGAGACTTATAAGGGATGGTGGGGGAGGGGTTGAGACTCTGGCAGTCAGTCTTGAAAACTGCAGGTTAATAATTTATATATGAATTAAAAAAAAAAAAAACCTTTTGAAACAAACTGCATACGAATTATGTGACACTCAAAGGAAATTTGCCAGTGTTGCTCAGTGAGGTGTAATAAGTATATGCAGCCCATAATAATAAGTTACTTAAACTCAGGGCATTAAATGATTTATTAATTGTCTTCTAATCCTTTCCAGATACAACTAAAACCAAGAGTGTGGCCATATTTCACATACCAGCTCGTAATGCCTCCAACACCAAGCAGCATGGCTGCCATTAACTATTAAGTTTTTTTCTCGTGCTGGCCCCCAACTCCACAGGGCCGAGAGCTGAGGGGACCAAAGGGGCAGATGTCCCCCCAAACACTCCTCTCATCCCCCTGCACTTCTCACGTGAATGCCGCACAGAGCATGTTCGTTTTGCTTCCCCTTCCCTTCCACCTCCCCCACGGCCATCGGTTCCAAGGTGCAGACACACACTGCACCTGGGTAAACATTAATCTGGATAAACACAGGCCACTGCCCCCTGGGATGCCCCCCAAGTCCCCTCCAGCAGCAGACGGTGAGCCAAAGAGAATTAGAATGGAGATGGGAAGCAGAACACAAAGACTCACCCTCATGCTGGGACACACTGCCCCAGTACAGAAGGTGGGAAGGGGCTGAGAAGATTCCTGCTGTCTTGTCTACTTTTTGGGCCTCTGCTCCCTGGAGGCTGCACGCTCAGGCCCAGAGCCACCCGCAGACCCACCATCTATCTTGGGATGGTGGCTGTGCATGCTGGCGGGAGGGAACACCGCAGCAAACAAGAAGGTCCAGCCCCATTCAGCAAGACCAGAAGTCATGGAGGAATGCCCTCTGCTTTCATGGCCAGACATACTGCGAGTGTGGATGGATGGAAAAATAGGACGGGGGGGTGAGGGGGCAGGAATTAAGTGACTGGAAATTAACAGAGTTCAAGAGGTGAAATGAATCTCCGGGACTTGAAGTGGCCTCGCTGTTTCCCTCTAGTGAATCTCCCCAGGATTCCCCATCTCTGAATGGTGTCGGCCACCACCCGGTTCCCCACGTCTGGGAACCGTGTTGGATTCCGCCTCTGCCTTCTCTCTCACAGCCAGTTCCTTTTGATTCCACTCCTAAAAAATATTTCTCAAATCAATCCCTTTCCATCTCCACTGCCACTGTTTAATTCAGAGCCCAGGGGCTGAGACTCAGCAGCTCTTGACAGAATTCAGTCAATTTTGTGGGATTTGCGCAGTGTTTGGGGTTTGATTTGGTTTTTAAAAAGGTAATATGTAGCATGGTTCAAAAATCAAAAAGTATAAAAAGGTACACACTGAAATGGTTCCCTTGCATTCCTATCTCCCACCTGTCCAAACAAACACAAATATTATATACACTTTTCTGCACCTTGATGCTTTTTTTTTTTACACTTAATGCATTTTTGGAGATCTTTCCATATCAGTACAAAGAGAGCTTCCAGGATATTTCATAATTTAATTAATCGGTTCCCAATTGATGGACACTTGGGAAGTTTCCAATTATTTGCTATTATAAATAATGTTGCAAAGAATACATGTATACATATCATTTCTCACATGTGCAAGAATATCTTGAGGATTTATTCCCCAGTATGAAATTGCTGGGTCAAAAGGTATATTTATTTGTAATTTTAATAGATATTGCCAAATTGCTCTCCAAAGGGGTTGTACCGGTTTACACTAAAAGACAGCCTGTTTTCCCAGAGCTTTGCCAATAGAGTATGATAACAAACTTGTTGGATGTTTGCCAGTTTAAAAGGTAAAAGAGTAATGAGGGGGGCGGATGTGGCTCAAATGGTTGGGCGTCTGTCTGCCATATGGAGGGATCTGGGTTCGATGCCCGGGACCTCCTGGTAAAATAAAAAAATATATAGAAGCTGCATGGGCTGCCAGGCTCTGTGTGCAGGTGAGCCACCAGGCCCCGCGAGCCATGCAGCAAGATGATGACGTAACAGGAGAGAAATGCAGGGGAGAGCCAAGACGAGATGCTCCAAAAACCAGGAACCGAGGTGGCGCAGGTGGCAGAATGCCTTTCTCCTACATCAGAGGTCTCCGGGATTGAGTCCAGGAAAAGACTGGATGAGAAGAGAGGGCCGGAAACAGACACAGAGAATTGTCCAGTGAATGGACACAAAACAGGGGAGGCGGGGGGGTTAAAATGGATAAAATAAATAAATAAATAAATCTTAAAAAAAAAAGAGTAATGATATATCAGCATAGTTTTAATTTGCATTTCCCCTTATTATGAATGAGGTTGAATATCCTTTCATACGTTAAGCGCTATTTATATTTTCTTTTCTGTGATAGCATGTTCGAATTCTTTGCCCATTTTTTCTATTGCGTTGTATTTTTGTTGTTGTTGTTTTTAGTTCTTTATATATTAAGGATAATAGCTCTGTGTTATAAGTCACAAATATTTTTCCCAATTTTTAAGTTGTCTTTTGACTTTGCTTATAATTTTTTACCAGTCCAAATAAATTTTTTAATTCATTCGAATGCCAATAGGCAGGGATCATTTACTCTCCCATTTGCCATGGGAGTAGTCTTCACTATTCCCAACAATTCTGCAGCCAATTTGCTTTACCATATCAGTACAAAGAGATCTTTTAGTTGCCAGCCTGGACATTGGTGTTATGCCTGGAACTGTTGCCACCATCTTGTGACCAAGAGGGAAGCTAGTCTGAAAACAGAACTGATTCTGCAGAGGATGAAAAACAACCTGGGCACTTGGGCACTTATTGATATCACTGACCCACTGGAGTTATCCAGTCTTAGAGAAGGCCTGGTCCTGAACATCACAGCATATAAAAAATATAATACTAATAAATTATTTATTGTGTAAGCCACTTTGGGTTGGAGTTAGTTATTGGCAGCTATAGGCATCCTTACAGGTATACATCTTGAACGCTCTGATTGCAAAAGTCTGATCCTCTCTAATCCATCCACACTGTTGCCAAGGCCAGTGTTCTCAAATATGAATCCGATAATGTCTTGTCCCTATTTAAAGACACTCAGTGGCTCCTCATCACTTTCAAAATACAATCCAAGTGCATCAGCCGTCAGTGTGTCCCTGCCCACCCCTCCTTCTGGGAGCACCAGGCCCCCTGTTCTCCCTCACACCCCGTGCTGCTTCATACCTCCACGTTGTTTCTCATTCTGGCCCCGCTCCTGGAGAGCCCCTTCCCTCCCCTTCTCTTGTCTAATACCCAGAACAGTCTGTTCCTGCATCATCTCCTCCAAGCAAAGCTCAGAGCACGTCTCCTTCCCTGACCCAGAGCTACCACACAGCCCCGGAGGCTGTCCTCTTTGGTGGTGCTAATGCACTGTGTATGCATCTTTCTACATGCCTGGGCCCCCATCCTGCTCACTTCCCATGAGCTCCTTGAAGGCAGGAACTGTGTCTTAAATATTTCTGCGTCTCCAGGACCTAGACTGGTGCCCAGCATGGGGTAGAGTCTCAACTGGTGTTTGCAAACCTCACCTCATTTGTTCCCACAACTGGCTCCTCAGAACTCCCTCCCCGGGTCCTTGGAGGACCAAAGGCTTCCCAACAAAGTCCACTTCACTTTATGGGGGAGCTGAAGGAAAGCCCTGCCTGCCTGAGAGGGTCTGTTCTAGGAAGCAGAGGACGTGCCAAATCACCAGATAAGACAATGCTACTTGCCTAAGGCAGGGGCTCCAGGCCAACCGTCCCCAAAGCTGTAGCAAATAATCCGGCAGCAGCAGAAAGTAAGGGTTAAGAGCTGGTTTCCTCCCCACTTATTAGCTGAGTGGACTCGAACAAATTATTTAACCCTTCTGAGCCTCAGCTTCCTTATTTGTGAAAAAGGCATGAGTAGGCTGTTGTGAAAACAAAATGAGTGTAACATGCTCACATAGAAAGTGCTCAGCAAATGACAGCTAGGCTAAAGTAGAAACCAGCCCCTCAGAAAAACGAGGCCAGGTCCACTTAAAGTGGACCCCAGATCCTTCACTACGATGGGCGTCTCTTCTAGTTCAAACACCAAGACGCTTCACAAATACATTTATGGGGCCCCTGGGGAGGGGTAAGAACCAGTGTGTGCTGGGCGTTTCCTTGGTGCCAGCCTGCATTAAGTCTCTAGATATGACCATGAAGATTCACACAACCACCCTGCAAAGTAATATTTTAGCCCAATTTTATAGGTGAGAAAACTAAGGGTTAAGGAAGTTAAATAGCTCGCTTATTTTGGCCATGGCTGTGAACCCAGTTAAGTAGAGGAGCTGGGATTGGAACCCAGGTCGATCCGGTTCTCAAACCTGGGTTCTTTTTACTGTTTTGTGTGGCCTCCAAACTATATGAAACGGGGGCTGACCTGGGAAATCCAGGACTTGGGTTCCCTGGTGATAACACTGAAAGAGGTGATGGGGAGGGGGCAGGAGGGAGCAGGGAGGGAAGGGGGAGAAATGGGGGAGTAAAGGGAGAAGCTCTGAGAACCTATTTCCACGCTATCTCCAGTGTGTTCTTTTGAGTGTGTATGTGTGTGTGTGCAGGGCAGGAGGAGGAAAGCTTGTACCGACCGGCCTCCCACGCCCTTCTGGGCACATTCCCATCCTAGCCATGCTGCCCAAACTCGTGGCACGTGAGATGCACATGAGGTCAGCAGGGGGAGATTTCCCGTTGACAGTGCCCCGCTGATGCAGGCAACCCACACCGGTCTCTGTTATTAGCCTGTGACAGACCCTGCCAGCAGGGACAGAGGAGGGAGGGAGAAGGCACCCATTCTAATTCAGGCAGGCTCTCCTGCACGGGCCTTCCCGGATCTGACGCCTCGGGGCCCGTCTGGGCAGAGAGAGGACTCTGTGGAAGGCCCTTCTGCCCTATGTGTCTCAGTCTCCAAAGACGTTCAGAGCACGGGGAGCATATTGTACACGCCTTCTTTTGAGGAATCAAAAGAGGCACGACACACCCCTGGTTCTGGAGCTAGTGGGATGGGAGATGGGAAAGGAGGGGAAAGGGGAGCCCAGGAAGGGCAGGCTTGCTTCCCAGCTGCCAACTCTCTCAGGCCTTCCTCAGTGTACCGCCCACCCACGATGGCCAGAGTTTCTCCCTCCTTCCCCCTCTGGTGTGGAGGGTGGGGCTGCCAGCCAGAGGTAAGAGAAGAGGGGCCCAGAGAGGGGCAAATGGCCAAGGTCACACAGCCTGGCAGCCCAGCGCCCAGCCCCCACCTAATCCCTGGCAGCCTGCTGCTCCAAAATCCTGAGTTGTGTGGGGCGACAGCCGCCATAAAGGATTTTCTCCCCAAACAGGGTAAAAGAAGATGATCGTATGGGGCCTGGACCCAGCGCAAATTCTTACCCTCTCCCCCCACCTCCAGGGAGAAAAAAATATCCCTGTACTTATTTAACATAAAAAAAAAAAATCTCAGCAGCTGGGCAAAGCCTCAATTTTTGTGTGTATTCTCTAAGCCTCGTGAGGACCCAATGTCCTCAAAACAATCTAGAGAGAGAGGCAACGTGGTTGACCAACTCAATTTAGTCCCAAAGACTGACCCACAAGGCCTTATCCGGGGCCCTTCTTTAACCGCACCTCAGCTTCTTAGATGTTAGCAAAACAGGACGCCGAAGCTAAACAACCGAGCATGGCTTGTGACCACCCAGCCTTGGGGAGAAAGAACAATAATCAAATCTTCCTGAGGTCTGATGATGCCTTCAAGACCCTTTCACCTCTCTCCTCCTCTCGTTTTCACTAATTACAGGGTAACAGAAAACAGCAGTAGACTTGGAGCAGTTTATATCCTGGCTCGGACCAGGCTTTTCTAGCTGAGTGATCTTGGGCAAGTTTTTCCCATTTTATAGACGAGAAAAGTGAGGCACTGAGAGACAGCCCCAGTCCCAGAACCACACTCCAAGTCTCCTGCCTCAGCACAGAGCCCTTTCCAAAGCCCGCAGCCCTTCCTTTTATTCACTGCCGCCTTGATGAGAAAACCAATTATTCCCGCACCAACTCCCAAGCCCCGTCTTCCTGGTGGGGGAAAAGCAGTTCTCTCAGAGCAAGCTGATATTTGGACAATCTGAGCGCGTACCCAAGTGCTCCGGAAGACGCGGCCTTCCCCTTCCAGGACTTAGCAACGCTGCCAAAACAAGAGGAGAAAGCTTCCAACAAAAGTTTGTTTTCATGGAGATTTTATTTCCTTCACTGAGGCTCTCCCACCACAGATTTCTCTTTGTTGAAGTAGTGTTCAGAAGTCACCAGGCCCACAGCCCCCTGACCCCAAGGGCCCCCGGGATCTCTTGCCTTTATCTTCCCCCCCAGGCCCACAGGCTGCTCGCTTCCCCACTCTAAAGGCCCTTTGAGCTGCTCTGCAGAGACAGGGGCCTCTCCAGGGGACAGAAGCTTCACTGGGGCTGAGCCCTCCACGTCAAGGGGGGGAGGGAGAAAGAGATGGGGAGGAAAAGATTGGGAAAGAGAGAGAGAGAAGGGGGAGGGAAAAAGAGTTGTAAAGGGAGAGAGAGAAGGAGAGAGTTGGAGGGAGAGAGAGAAGGAGAAAGAAAGAGAGGAGGAGAGAGAAAAAAGAGATGGAGAAGGAGGAGAGAGAGAGAGAGAGTGAGAGGGAAAGACAAAGAGGTAGAACGATTGAGGAGAGACAGAGAGAGAGAGAGAGGCTGTGTGCTTGTGTCTCTGGGTGCTGGCATGGGGGTAGGGGCGCCCTAACCACATCCTCTCTTCCCTCAGGGGGAGGCTCTGGCCCGCCATGGTGGGGGTGCTCCTGGGGGCTCAGGTGGCAGGATGCTGATCTCCAAGGCTGGCCCCAGGGCTTGGCCCAACTTGCACAGACGCAGGACCAGCCCAGGCAAAACTCAGACAGGGATCAAGTTTGTTTTAGACGGAAAAGCCTTTCCTTTTTGGCCCCTTACAGGATCAGCTGTCCTCCGCAGTTCACACTTTAGAGATCTTCCTCGGGCTGTCTCTCTTAGCCAGGAAAAAAGGGGGCTGAAAACACCAATCCACGCTTCATGAGCAAACCCTTCCGAGGCGGTGCATTGAAGAGATAAAAAGGGAGCGATAGGGAGAGCCAGAGAGAATCGGAGGGGCAAGAGAGGAAAAGCTTAGCTCTGAGGAATGAACTGCTGCTGGTAGAATTACAGCGTCAAAGGGAGGGTGGGATTCGGAAGCAGTGGTGTGCTGAAGGCCACGCTGTGGGAAACCCAGGTCTCCACAGAGCCTCCCTGCAGAAAGCAGGTCGTGACACGGGATGGCGTGGGCATGGACGCTGGGGTCAGACAGTGCTGGGATTGAGTCTCAGCCCTACAACTTGCTAACAAGTGCTTCCACCACTGCCAGTCTCATCTCCATCAGATGCTCAAATGCAGGGAGTAACACCCACCTCACGCCGGTGTGAGGAAGAAGGGCAGCAGACCCCAAGGGCACATCTAGGAGCTCAGTGCCTGCCCCCACCCTGCCCTTCTCCGTGGAGCACAGAATCCAGATCCCCTTGTGAGTTCTGGCGTGAAGTTGGCACAATCAGTACTTGTCCTTGTGTTTCCATATAAGGATGTGGGCCTTTTCCCTGTATGCATACTTCCTCAAAAGAAACACCCTCCTCCCAGTTTGCATGAAGTTGGGCCCCGCTTCCAGTCGGGCAGGGGCTGATGTCCCAAAGGAAATGGAATTTTTTTCTTAAACTTTTAATTTTGAAATAATTTCAAATTTACAAGACAGTTGCAAAAATAATACAAACCCCCTACAGAGAACTCCAGTATACCTCCATCCTCAGACCCAGATCCACCAATTTTAACATTTTGTCACATTCGGTGTATCATTCTATCTACCTGTCTGTCTGTCCATCCATCCATCTGTCTATTATGAATCCATTATCTGAACACTTGAGCATAGGTTGCATACACCATGCTCCTTGAACACATGATGCTTCCATGTACATTTCCTAAGAACAAGGATATTCACTTATGTCACCACCTTAAGGGCAGTTATCAAGTGCAAAAACTTAACGCTGATATAACAAAACTTACAGCTTATATTACAGTTTTTTCATATGTCCCAAGAATAGGAAACTGAATTTGAAACGTGTGTCTATTTTAACTTTTGTTCTGAGGAGACAGTAACACTCACAATTTATGAACCATTTTTCAAAACTAGCATCTCATTTGTTCCTTATAGGGGCTTATTCCCAGTTAACAGAAAAGGAATTGAGGGTCAGAGATATAAAGCAGCTTTTCCAAAGTCACCCCGTTGGCAAGTAACAGAGGTGAGACCAGCGCCAAGACACACCCACCCCCACCCCACCCCCGCCTGGCTCCTGGCCTCACGCTCTTGCATTATCAAACACGTCACGTCAGGACACGAGCTCCCACCACCCTGGAGAGGGCAGGGAGGGGTGAGAGATGTGAAGAAACTCGGGGCTGATAAACAAAGGGAAGCAAAAATGGATAACAATTTTTTGAAGATGGAAGAGAATAAAACTTTCGAGCATGGTTTTGGAAGAAAGATGGAAAGCTGACGGCAGCTTAGAGGGGTTTCCAGGGGGCAGTGAAGCAAAAGAGAGGGGACAACTTCAGACGATTCCTGTGGGTAGACTAGGAGTACAGGGAAATCACTCGAGTTTCATCTTTGACCTGAAAAGCTGTGGAAAGGATCACTGGGCAAGACTGGGGTGAAAGGGATCGAATAAGCAGGAGAAATGGAAACTATTAACATTGACTTTCTAGGTTAACTAGAACCAAATTGAAGTGAGTTCTGAGCCTAGACCCATACTTATCCATCTACCCACAGAGTGTGTGCCCAAGATCTCCATCACGCAGTCATAAATGAGGGATGATGGGGGCCAGGGAAGGCCACTGGTCCTGTCCTGACTGTAGAACCAGCCAAGGGGACCCTCAGCTTGGGGGATGGCTCCGTGGATCACATGTTCTCTCACTGGCACCTTCCATTAGCCTGGGGATATACAAAAATGGGCTGTGATGCTCCTTCTTCCCCCCTTTCTCTCACCCTATTCAGTGGGGTCCCCTGACAGGCCCTTTAAGAACGCCCTTTTATACTGCTGACCAGTGTTGACCTGCCAGGGCCAAGCTGGATGGGTCACCCCTGGAGGAAAGGAACTAGAAGGCTAACTCCTGCAGGGCACCACTGCCCAGAAAAGCTGGGCTCTCAAATCCATAATGGCTCCAGAAAGACATCTCCTCTGCCCCCTTCTCACACAGACAGCTACATGTTCCTGGACTGATATTCTGCTGAATCCTCTACAAAGGACAAAAGAAAGCAGAGGAAGAACCCGGGTCCAGGGAAACTGCTGGTCTATATGGTGAAGCAATTTCTTTTGCTTCCAAAATGTACTTAATCACCACGAAAAGGATTGCGAGGACTGGAGCTCCTACAGGTAGAACAAGGGAGAAGGATAATGTTCATAAATCATTTAGCATGCAATCCAAACAAGGGCATACTTTTTTTTTCTTAAAGGAAAAGGCAATTCCAAAGAAATAAAGCCATGTAGGGAACCAAAGATACTGTGACTTGTCCCCAAGTGTAGAGCGGCTCCAAGGGACTCAGGACTGCCCTGTTTTATCTTTTTTATCTGCGATCTGACCCTCAATTCTGATTCCCCAGCTCAGGTTCCTTCTCCATCCCCAAAGTTCAGATCGGCAGTGGGGTCAGCACTGTGGAAGGACAGCTGATACAAACAGCTGCACTCCCACTCCCACCTACCCTGCCAGCCCGAACCAGGGACTGACTGTCTGTCCCCAGCAGCTGACTCCACCCAGGGCAGCTGGGCCTGAGCTGGGAGCTCCAGACTGAGGGGAGGCAGAATTCTTTCAGGGCCCAGCTCAAATGTCACCTCCGCAGAAGGGAACTTCCCTAATCACCCCTCATGGAATAATGCCCAAGCCCAGATCAGTCTCCATCAACTTAACCTGCTTTACTTTCCCTTCAAAGCATTATATTACTATATATTATATTATATTATATTATATTATATTATATTATACTATATTATATTATACTATACTATATTATATTATACTATACTATATTATACTACTGTTTATAATGTGTATCCCCCATGAGAGCAGAACTTTGTGTTTTGTCCACAATTATATCCCCAGCACCTAGAACAGTACGTGGTACATAGTAGGTACTCAATAAGCATTTGTTGAATGAATCAACCAATACAATGTCTCCTTCCCCTTCAACCAGGGAACATCCCAGATGGAGAAACCCTTGTCTACTCCCAAGGAGGAAGGTGGCAGTCAAGAGGTAGAAGTCTGTTGCTGGTTTCGGAGTCTGACGCATTGTGACCCCGAATAAATGCTTCCTTCTTACCTGCCTCGCCTTCTCAATCTGCACTATGGGTACTGCCCTACCAGCTTCTCCAAGACAAGGAAGAAGGAGACAGAGGCAGCCAGGGAGAGCCAGCGTTTGCTGACCACCTGGCATGCACTGTCTCGCTTCATCCTCAAAACAGCCCTGTGAAATTGACATTATTCTCCCCATTTTACAAACAAGGGAACGGAGCATCAGAACAATAAAGTGACTCACCCAAACTTGCACACCTTGACAGAAAGAGGATTTCAATCCAGGGATACAGATTCCAAAACCACTTCTACACAACATGATGACTACATTTCAGTTTGCCTGGGTGTAGGGTGAATAAACCCAGGCTGTGCCCAATAGAATTGGGGATCTTAAACTCTGCACTTTTCAGAAATAGTGGGTAAGGACAGTTAGGGGGACCAACTTGTCCCACTGAGCCTGAGACTTTCCGGGTTTTAGCACTGAAAGCCCCATGTTCCTGAGCAAACCAGAATAGTCGGTTACCGCTAAAGACTCTGGACCAAAGCACCCAGGGGCAAGCCCGGGTTCCCCAGAAGGAGCACATCCTCCGCATCTTTTCCTCATTCCTAGCTGGGACCCGGCTGTGTGGCAATGGCACCCACCTGCCTCAGCATTTGCAGACCGCAGGCTCCATACCACACGGCCCTGGGGGGAGGGGAGAAGTAACCAGAAACCGGTTCCTTGTCCTCCTTTGTCCTGAATGCAGATGTTGGCCACAGAACAAGAACAGTATGGGCTCCTTGCCTAAAGGTTTGTAACCACCAGGACAGGATGACCTCCCCAGAGCAAAGAGAGCAGATTCCTCAGATTCCAGTCAACTCAGCCAGACCCTCTCTGTTACAAACAGCAAAATTCAGGATGGCCAATATGTTACTAAGAAGTCCCACTGAGATGGACCCTCCGAGATTCCCAGATCAAAGGCACAGATTTGGAGGGAAAGTCACTTCTGTGGGATTCGCTTTCTGTACAAGAAACCAACCCTCTTACCTATTCTCCAGCCAGGGTTTGGCAGGACCTTTACTGCACATCTTCATTCTCCTGCCTACAGACAGAAGACCCCTCCAAGGTTCCCCTACTCTCCTCCCACCCCCCACCTTGCTGTCTCCCAACCACCCATCACCACCAACACCACCATGTTGCACCTCCAGGGATGGTCAACCTCCATCCTGGATCACCTCTCACTCAGAGGAGATGCTGATTGGGTTCTTCTCCTGGGGCCAGGGCTAAAATAAGAGACAATGGCTCAGGGCCTCAACAGGAGTCAAGAAGTGAGGGTGGGAGTGAAGCAAGACATTGGGGTGGAGCGTGGGGTCTGCATAGGATACAATTCCCTACCACCCTCAAGATTTCTATTTTCAGGGACTTAGGAGAGGGGCTCTTTGCCCCTTTTTTCACTTATTCATCCACAACCAAGATGGCTCGGATCTGGGTCTTGTAGTCCAGAGCTATGGGTACCCACATCCACCCATTACTCCTCCACCTCCATCCCCACTCCCATCCATGACTGTGCCTGTTGGGTTGTGGCTGTGTAAATGTCATCACCTTTTCCACTTGGATGCTTTCAGTGTCCATTGGCTCTGCATCCTCTAAGCTTTCCTAATTTCCTTCCTCCCTCCCTCAACATGCTGTATCTTTAACCTCCCATTGTGGGTTAAATGGGGTCCCCCAAAAAGATATGTTCAAATCCTAACCCCTGGTACCTGTGACTGTGACCTTGTTTGGACACAGAGTCTTCACAGATGTAATTAGTTAAGATGAGGCCATACTGATTGGGCCCTGATCCAGTATGCCGGGTGCCCTTCCTTCTAAGGAGAAAATTTAGATGCAGAGAGACAGACATGGAGACACACAGGGAGAAGCAGCGCAGGTGAAGACAGCCAAGGAACACCTGGGTTTCCAGAAGCTGGAGGAGGCAAGGACTCTTCCCCAGGGTTTTCAGACAGCTGACATAACAGAATAAATTTCTGCTGTCTTAAGTCATACAGTTTGCAGTACTTTGTTACAGCAGCCCCAGAAAATTAATGCACGTCCCTTTCCTTTCCTCCCACCTTAAAAGAAGAGTCACCCCACACACACCTCCCAACGGCTGGCCCCACCTGGGCTCTGATCTTTGATCCCGCGGTGCCTCATCAATTACGATTACGTGCGTATGTGTGCAGCCTCTGCCTTACATTCATTCTCTTCCTCCACTCCCGGGTTCCTCTTTGACCTACAAACATACAAGTTCTCGCCAGACCCAGTGGAGCGGAGAGAGGACTGGCCTAGAAGGCAGAATTCCATCTATGACACTCACTGGGCCCAAGTCCTCAGAGAGTCAGTTTCTTCATCTGGAAAATGGATGTCATCGCCCCTGCCCTGACTCCCTTAAATATGGTGAAGGTCTAGTAAGAAAATGGAATTGAAGTATTTCATAAATTGTAATGTGAATGGAAAGGATTATTAAGTTTTACGTTATTTTCTTAACCCTCTGATATTACCCCTCCCATCCTTCTCTTCCCTCTCACCGCCAAACTTTTGACAGCGCTATCCCACCTCACACGGCCACTTGCTCCCTTCCCATTCTCGCCTCATCCCCTGACACCCGGCTTCTGGCCCCTCAACTCCATGGACACTGCCGTCCAGGTTGCCGAAGGCTCCTGCTGCCCACAGGGCTCAGCCTCCATGACCCACCGGGGCATTGGAGATGGTGCCTCTTCCCACGCTCTGCCTCCTCGGCCTTGGGGACGCTGTTCACTGGAAGAGCCAACACTGGCTTCTCCAATATTCTGCTCTTGACCCTGGGCCCAGCTGTTCTTACACGCTCCGAATGGACCCTCGCCCACTCGTGCCCTCGCAGCTTTCGCTTGGGCTTCGAGTGTTACCTCTGGCTCGCATACCCAGCCCCAGCTCCAGCTGTACACGTCACACCTTCACTCAGTACATCCAGGAATGCAACACATGCCCCCTTTCCCTTTCTCAAGCTCACTCATCTTCTTGACTCTACTCTTGTGGTTAACGGTACCACTTTTCTTCCAAGCATTCAAGCTGAATAAACCTTGGAATCCTTGTTGATTTCTCTCACCACAACTCAACTCCCCTCCTCCAATTCCCACCTTACCCACCCCTCCAACTAAATAACCCAGACCCAATACATTCCCATCAATTCCTACATATACCTCCCATATTCAAATTCTCCTTTCCTATGACCAACATGCTTGCTAAATCCTTCTTTGCTTTTTACTCCTAGACAATTACAGTAGTCTCCTAACTTATTCCTCTCTGCTGGGATATACCCTACACATCAGAACCAGCAAATTCTTTCTAAGGCAAAGTATCCTCTTGTTTTTCCTTATGTCAGAAACATGCAATGGCCTATAGAATAAAGAGCAAATTTCTAAACCTGGCATGGAAAGCCGCCTACAACATGTCCCCAACCTAACTTTCCAGGCTTAACTTACAATCTCCCTCTGTGCCAATCCTACTTTATATAAATTACAGTATTTCTTGTTTCCTGACTATATTCTATACTTACCTGTCCCAGGGCCTTTGCACCACCCATCCATCTGTTTGAATGCTTGTCTTCCACTACTGCTTATTAGAGCCCTACTTCTCCTTCAACAATGGCTGAAAAGCCATCTCATCTATGAAATATTCCTTGTTCACTCCAGGGAGGGAGAAGTAATCTTTCCTTATCCAAACTCATAGCATGTTGTTTATGATACTCATCATCTTCTTTGCATTATAGCTACTTACATCCTTGATCTATCTCCTTTTTTGAACTTGTTCACTACTAAATTACATTTAGCCATTTTTCAATCTATAGTGTTTATGCAATAAATAACTGTTGAATAAAAAAATGAATGACTAAATCAGTAAGTCCATCCAGTGTTCTAATACAAGTGCCACCCATAAGATTTGCTCACCGATTGTTGGCAACCATCTCCTCTCCTCTCCTGCATCCAAGAGTTATGTGGCAAATCCAGTTTGACACTGGCAATTGGCAATCTGCAATGCCCCATACACATTTGCTTCCACCACATCCTCACCTCCCACTCACCCTTCTCTAATCTGTCTTCCACCCTGACCTGCAGTATTCAATGAATGCTTTTTAGTCCTTGTTTTAGTTTCCTAGGCTGCTTAAGCAAATACTGTGAAATGGATTGGCTTAAACAACGGGAATTTATTAGCTTACAGTTTTGAGGCTGCAAAAATGTCCAAATCAAGGCATCATCAAGGCAATACTTTCTCCCAAGACTGGTGTTCTGAGGCTGGCTGCTGGCAACCGTTGGTCCTTAGCTCGTCACATGGTAAGGCACACAGTGACGTCTCTGGTCTCTCCCTTCTCTTCTGGGTTTCATTGATTTCAGCTTCTTAACTTCCTGTGGCTTTCTCTCTGTCTGAATTTCATTCTCTTATAAAGGACTTTGGTAACAGGATTAAGACCCATCCTGGGCCACACCTTAACTGAAGTAACCTCATACAAAAGTCCTACTTGCAATGGATTCACACCCACAGGGATGGATGCAATTTAAGAACATGCTTTTCTGGGGTACATACAGCTTCAAACCATCACAGTCCTTCTCTTATTGGATTTTTTTGTTGCAACTTACTCTTGGGTCTTGTTCTCCATCCAAGCCTTTCTGCTCCTTTGAGGCAGTGATGCCACCCTTTCTAGATTCTCACGATTTTCCTACCCTCAATGACTCCTGTGGTTTCTCTATCACCATTCCTTAAATGTTGTACTCCTCAAGATTCCACCTTTTCCCACTGCTCTCCCTGCTCTGCACACTCTCCCTGGGTGATCTCATTCACTGTCAGGATTTCAGCCACCATCCATGGGCTACTGGCTCCCACAGCTCTGTCTCCAGCCATGTCCTCTAACATGAATATTCAATTTCCTGATAGGCACTTCCAACTAAATGTCCCACAGACACTGGAACTATATATATATATAGTATATATATTTATATATAATATATATATTTTTTTTT
>JAQZBX010003142.1:0-64828 GCA_029593785.1 Cabassous unicinctus
AAAAAATAAAAGAATTTTGAAAAAGAAGAATAAATTGAAAGGACTGCCATAAACTGATTTTAGTATGTATCAAAAAGCTATGGTAATCAAGAGAGTGTGGCAATGTTGAAAAGATAGATACTTTGATCAAAAGAAATGAAGAGAGATAAGACACAGATTCACATGTATATATTTTCAAGATTAGTACCACCACCAAGATTTGAAGGAAGCAGCGGTGGTGATTCTATCACATTCCTAATCAATTCTTTTATTTGGCCTGTGAAGAAAAGAGATGGATCTTGGAGCATGACAGTAGATTATCATAATGTAAAATAGGTGGTTACTCTAATTGCAGCTTCTGTTTCAGATACAGTATTATTGATTTTAAAAATTAACACATTCCCAGATTCTTGGTATGAAGCTATTGATTTGACAAATACTTTTTTTTCCAATACTTGTTGGTTTTCCTCCAGCTGGCAAGGTCAGCAAAACATTCACTCTCCTTCTTCAAGGATATAGCAAATCTTCAACCCTGTGGTACAATCTAGCCTGAGGGTACATTGATCCAGTTGTCTTTCAAAAACTCACCACTCTAGACCATTTACTTGATGATATTATGCTGACTGGACATAGTGAGCAAAACATACAACTACTCTAGAATTATTGGTAAGATATTTGCATGTCTGTAAATGGGTAATAAAGTCAACCAAAATTCAGGGGACTTCCACATCAATGAAATTTGTAGGCATCCATTGGAGAGGGCAATGCCAAGATACCTCTTTTCTAATGAAGCCGAATCTGTTGCATCTGTCCAGTCCTACAACAAAAAAAGAGACAGGATGCCTAGTTGGCCTCTTTGTAATTTTAGGTAAATGTATTTGTCATTTGAGTGTTCTACTCTGACCCATTTATCAAGTAACACAAAAAGCTGCTAGGTTTGGTTGGGGACTGGAATAAGAGAATGCTTTGCAATGGGCTCAGACTTTATGCAAGCTGCTTTGTCACATGGACCATAATGATCCAGCATATCCAATGGTGCTTGAAAGTGCCAGTAGCATTCAGAGATGCTGTTAGGAGACTTTGCCATGGCTCTAAGTGAGAATCAACAGTGCAAACACATGGGGTTTGTGGGCAAACCTTGCCATCCTTTGCAGAAAATTACTCTTCTTTTGAGAAACCAAATTTAGTGTACAATTGGGTTTTAAAAGACTAAATGCTTACCCATGGAACCACCTACTTACCATGAGAATTGAGCTGCCCATCATGAAATATCTGACCCAACAAGCCATTAATTTGGGCAAGCACTGCAGCACTCCATTATAAAAAAGAAGTAATAGCTTATAAGAGATGAGGCTCTAGCAGGCCCTGAAGGCACAAGTTAGTTACAGAAGAAGTGTCTCAAATGCCCACAGCCTCCACTCCTTCCACCTAACCTTCTTTTACCCAGCCCACAGCTTTGGCTTCTTAGGGAGTGCCTCATAAGAAGTGTAAATTTGGGACTAGGTTACAGAATGTTTAACACAATATACAGACAACACTCAAAAGTGGACAGCTGCAGCACTACAGCCCCCTTTTGGGATATCATAAAGGACAGTTGTGGAGGGAAATTCTCACAGGTGCCAGAACCTCAAACAGTATACCTAGTAGTTTATTTTGCTTGGAAGAAAAAATAGTCAGAAGTGCATTTGTATAGATTTATGAGCTGTGCTTAGTAGATTGGCAGGAATGTCAAGGTTTAGAAAGAGCATATTGGAAAAGTGGAGACTGTTCATGGAGAGTGATGTGTACATAGAATTTTCTGAATTGTAAAATATGAAGATATTTATGTCCCAAGTAAATACTCAATAGACTGTTTCTTTATCAGAGGAAGATTTTATTATCCAGTGGACAGGATGACATGTTCTGTTAATACTAGTCAGTCTTTTCCCCAGCTGCTCCTGTCATTGTCCAAAGGCTCAGAAACAAAGTTGTGATTCAAGTGGAGGTTATGCCTGGGCTCCACATCATGGACTTCCACTGACTAAGGCTGACCTGGTTATAGACACTGCTGGGTGTTAATTTGACAGCAGCAGAGACAAACACTCAGTCCCTGATATGTCACCATACCCCAGGTGTCACTCTGCTAACTGGTGACAAGTTGATTACATTAGACCACTTTCATCATGGAAGGGGAAGCATTTTGTTTTTACTGGATAGGCAATGTATCTACCATGTCTATCTTCTGTGTGTCTTATTGAATGCCATATCTCCCATCATGATATTCCACAAGCATTGCTTTTGTTCAAGTAAATAACTTTACAGCAAGTATAATGTGTTCAGTGAGTCCATGATCATGGGATTCACTAATCTTACCATGTAAGCACTCATGCTAAATCAGCTAGATTGATAGAGTCATAGAATGGCCTTTTAAAGGCTCAATCACCCTGTCAGCAAGGGAACAGTACCTTGCAAAGTGGGATGAATCTTCTCAATGGACTATATTTTTTCTAGATCATTGTTCTGCTGCCCAAGCAGCACCAAAGGGAAGAGGGCTACCATTAAGAGACACACCAATGATTTCATTGAACTGGAACATAAAACAGAGGGCTTTTCATTTTGGTCTCCTCATGCTTCTGAATCAATGGGCAAAAAAGGAGTCACGGTACTAATGGGGAAATTGAGCCTGATTACCAAGGCAAAATTGGACATCTAACAGTGGTAAGGAAGAGTATGTATGGAATGTAGGAGATTCCCTAGTGTATCTCTGAGGACTACTATGCCTTGTGATTAAGTCAATGGAAAAATAAAACAACCCAAACCAGCCTTGATTACTAATGGTATAAGTTCTCCAGGAATGAAGGTTTTTGTCACTCCACCAAGGAAAAGACCAAGAGGTACTTACTGAGGGTAAAGAGAATATGGAATGGGTAGTAGATCTAAGTACTTATAAATACTACCTGTGATCATGTTACCTATTGCAGAAACAAAGACTTTAATTGTTGAGTATCTTCTCTTATGTTGTTATGAATTCATTTATATATTGTATCTGTGCTTCCTTGCCCATAGATATCTCTCTTCCATTGACTTTTAACTTCTTGTATGGCCTTCTCCAGCCTGTGTTTTCCAATGTGTTCTCTTCATAAAGTCCTCAGTAATATTAAGTCCCATCCTCATGCCTTTGGGCTACATCTTAAATGAAAATAATATACACAAAGTGTCCTATTTACAAAAGTGTTTATACCCACAAATATCAGGATTACAGTAAAAAACATGGCTTAATTGGGGTCCATAATTTAATCTACCACATTCTGTCCTCTGGGATACAAAAAGACATGGGTTTGTGCCATGCAGAATATATCCATGCACCCCAACATCTGGAAATTCTTGAGTCATGTCACTAACAACTCAAAGTCCAAATACTCATCAAAATCAGTTGTGGGTATGGCCCATCTTAAGGCAAAATTTCTCTATATTCTATGGATCTGTGAAATCTGGAAAATAACTTATCTGAATCCAAAATACAACAGTGGGACAGTTTTAGGATAGAAATCCACATTCCAGAGTAGAGAAATTGGAAGGAAAATGTTATCAAGTTTCCCAAACAAGTTTGAAATCTAGACTTGAAATTAAATTTCAAGGTCCAAGATTCATCTGTGGATCAATGCTTTGTCCTCCTGGTCTGCTGGAATGACAGTCTCCACTTTCCAAGAAACTGGCCAGTGGTCCTGCTCTCTGCAAACAATATGATACTATGTCCAACCCTCTCTAAGTATTGAAATAGTGGGCAGACTCTTTGAAGATCACACCTTCTTGCAATGGGGTGGCAGTCTTATTCTTCCTGAATGAAGGGACAGAAGACCCATCCCCTCCAAGTCATTGGTAAGAAATCCTGCCCAACCCAAAGGCTTGGCCTGAGGAAATGTCATCAGTTTTGTTAACTCACATCTAAAAAACAAAAAGAAAGAAAAAGTCAAAAAAAGTAATTTTGAATAGACTAACATATGAGTGATGATTAAAATCATTTCACTACTCCAGACATCATTTTGCTTTTCTACACAATGAGAAATTTTCACCAGATCTGTCATTTCCAGCCTGGCTGCCAATCAGGAGCATCTAGAACACTGGAAAAAAATAAAATTTCTGCAGGCTTTTCTTTGTCTACCAATGTTAAATTTCTCTTTTTCATCCAAGGCATTCGTGTGCATGCATATGTATATGTGTATTACAATTTCATCTGAGTTAATATATATTAATACACAGAATTCACAAAATTACATCATTCATGAAGACCTAAAGAGCCTTATAATTTTAATTTCTGCTTCTATACATGGCTATGACATTTTGGTATGCTTTTAATCATTTTGTATAACAGTACTTTGAATAAGCTCAAAATGTATACCTAATGCATTCCAAGCACTGCATGTCACAATTTAAATAGAGTAGATGTATAATGAATTTGGATGACTATAAACATATGTGCTAGATTATGTGAGACGTATATTATGGTTTTAGATTCTTGTGGTTCACCATACATATTGATTTGTTGAAATATAAAGTGGGTTTGCTTCCAGGATAAGGAGAGTTGGCCTTGGATAAATTAAGGATTAATCCTTGTCAGAGTTTTGATCTAAGTTTTTTTGTGATCTAAGCTTATTTTCCATATTTTAACATATGAGAGACTGAATATAGACATGAAAACAACCAGGAAACTCTAACCCACTATCAGCAGTAATAAAAAAAGAAAACTATGACCCACAACCTGCAACAGCTGATATAGAAGCTGGCCACTAAATACAGTAAATATCCTGGGAAGTCAAACCGGTAACAATTCACCCAGTAGCAAGGATTAATGAATAAGTGGCAGTTTTCCCAATTTTTGCATTCACTTCCAACTTGGGACCAAAGTAAGAATGCCATATGTGCTCTCCCAAACAATCTCATAAGATGCCCTGCTTCTAGTTAACCTCCTGTCAGCCTTACCATGCTAATAGCTTCTGATCAAGACTCACCTAAAGTCTTCCCTTTTTTTTTTCAGCTGTACAACTTTCCCATTTCCCTGCCTGACTTTAAGTCTGTGCCAAATTCAAGTGATGGTGATTGTCTCCCATGCTACAAGTTCTGAATAAATAGCCTTTGTTCACACTTGAACATTCTTTATTTATTTACATAGTTGTATTTTAACACTCTACTGGGAAATGGTCTGCATTGCCCATTTTTATGGACTTCAGTCTTCCATCATTTGCACTACTCAGAGAGCTCCCTTGTGCAGTTGTTATAAGGAGCATCATGTCTCAAAGCCTCAAAGACTGATGAGGTCTCACCAGACCAGCATCCATTTGGAAATACTCTGCTGTTTGTAACTAAAATAAATGGATAAGGTTCTCATTCTGTCATGATTTTGTCCTTAGAGCTTGACTTTAATCCAGAGAGAGCATTATCTGGTCTTCCACCTGCTGGGGGCATAAATTGTCAGAATTTAATTTGGCAGTGCACATGAGTCAGGTAGGCAATACATTTTCACAGAATGTTGCTGGCTATCCTTGTGTCCTTTGTATTTAAATCCTCCCCTTCTCCAGGAAAAAGTCCTGTTTCTTACACGTGTTTGTATTGCAGTCATATATTTCAAACATCATTCTAAATAGCATAACTTCATTCAGGATAATTTGGACTTTTGGTGACCACTTTGGGGAACATTTGACTTAAAAAAAATTGTTCATTTGGGAGTCATTTCAGAAAAGAAAGGGAATAGGATTTCTCAGGCCCAAAGGACAGCATTTTTTTTGCTATGCAAAGACCTCCAAATGAAATTCTGAATAAATTGCTTCATTAAAGATTTATTTAACAATGCTAATAAGAAATTTGAACACTTAGGTAATGACTAGACTCATTATCCTAATAAATCATACCCCATGTTGTCCTGCAGTTACTTTCCAATTTCCTGATCTTTCTCTTCCCTCTTATTCTTTCACTGTCTCAGCTTCTACAACTCTGCCAACTCCTCCCTTTGTTTCTCCTTGTCTAAACCTCTTATCTTTTCCCAAAGACTCTCCACAAATGCAACAATGCCAGGTGCCTCTGAAGACACATCCCTCCCACAAGATAGGTATGCTGACAGCTCTAGAATTTAAACTATGGACCCAAACTAAATTAAGAGCTATGATATAAAGATTTTTCTAAACCAAATAAGATAAACGAATATTCATATATGAATTTATAATTCTTTTGTGTGCATATGATTCAGTATTAACTGACCTATTTCAACTCGAACACATGTTGGTTAGAATCTTAGATTCTATATCTTGGGCAGTAAACCTCATAGAATTGAAACAGAAAGGGTCCTCTTTCAACATTAAATGTGATTTTCAAAAAATGGCACACAACATAGAGCAAAATCTCCTCAAAGCTATAACTAAAATATCTTCAATAAAAATTGATTGAATAGAACAAAACTCAATCATGGAAATGGCAAGAAACATAGATATTTGTAATAAATTAGAAAATATTCTCTGACAACATAAGGAATTAAGAAGGTTATAATGTGACACCAGTTCTTTCATTTCATTTTGTCAAAGAATTAAAACATGAGATTTGAGACCTAATTCATTAATAAAAATCAGAATGGGAAATAACCTCCTTGTCTGAACTAAAATGCCTGATGGAACATTTTGAAAGGGCTATAGAATAAAACCAAGTCAAGAATCATGTTGCTTTGAAGTTCAAACAGCTAAGTGGCCCATTCACATGACAGAGCAATCCAGGAGAACCAGTAGTCAGTCTGGAAGAAGAAAGCAGCAGCTGGATGAAATCTTGATTTAGCCATATTCATGACTTCAAAATTCATGTGCAGGGGGAAACGGATGTGGCTCAAGTGACTGGGTTCCAGTCTACAATATAGGAGGTCCAGGGTTCAATTTCTGGGGCCTCCTGGTGAAAGGCAAGCTGGACCAAGTGGAGAGCTGGCCCATGCTGAGTGCTGGCCTATGCAGGAGTGCTGGCCTGTGCAGAGTGCTGTGCAGAGAGAGCTGGTGCAGAAAGATGATGTGACAAAAAGAGACAGAGGAGAGACAAAAAGAGATGTAGCAGACCAAGGAGCTTAGGTAGCGCAAGAGATTGAGCACCTCTCTCCCACTCTGGAAGGTCCCAGGATTGGTTCCCGGTATGGCATAAAGAGAAGATAAGCACAGAAAAACTCACAGAGAGTACACAGGGAGTGCAAAGCAATGGGAAGTGGGGAGAAATAAATAAATAAATCTTTTAAAAAATTACATGCTAGGAAGATAGTGGCATAGGGAACTCCAGGATTCAGTCCTTGTACCAAGACAGCCATTAACAGGCAGGAACCGTAAAGCAAATGATTTCATTCTGGAAGCCAGAAGAACACTGAACATCTTCTAGGGAGGAGTGGAAGCAAGAGGATGATAAACTACAGAGAACAGTGAGTTGCTCTCTCTGCTTGGTGGTGGTCATTGCCCATTGCCCACTCTCACAGGACCTTGGGGTCCAGACCCTGGCTAGTTTGTGGGTGATAGAAAGGGTCATAAAAACTTCTTAACCAAGAGCATAGATAGATATAGCAGATTGCTGTTCACAGCCTTTGATAACTAAATTTGGATCAATGGGTCACAGCTCTGAGCTATTATTTCAACTCACCCCAGGCACATGTGACAGCAAAAATTGTTTCAAGTTCAACCTGGACAGGGGCTGATACTGTGGAGATTTAAGCACCTAACCCTTATGCCCAATATATGTATGGCAAAAATTGGCAAAACTGTAAAAATAAATAGATATCTCTACTATAATAGTTGGAGACGTCAAATCACCACTCTCATTAGTGGGTAGAACATCTAGATAGAAATCAATAAGGAAACAGAGAACTTGAATAGCATGATAATTGAACCAAACAAATGGAGTGTTAAAGAACATCAGGGTGTACATTATTCTCAAGTGTTCATGGATCATTCACCAGGATAGACCACATATTGGGTCACAAAACAAGTACTGATAAATTTATAAAGATTAGAATTTTACAAAGCATCTTACGTGAAAGTAATGGAATGCAGCTGGAAATCAATAACAGGCAGAGAACTGGAAAATTCATGAATACATAGAAGTTAAGCAGCATACTCTTAAATAATCAGTATGTTAAAGAAAAAATTTTAAGGGAAATCGGTAAATATCTTGAGATGAATGAAAATGAGAACACAACATATGAAAATGTGTGGGATGCAGCAAAGGCAGAGTTAAGAGGGAAATTTTTAGAACAAAATGATTATATTAAAAGAGAAGGAGGAGCTAAAATCAAAGATCTAACTGTATACCTAGAAGAATGATAAAAAGAAAAGGAAACTAACCCCAAAACAAGCAGAAGGAAGGAAATAATTACTAGAGCATAAATAAATGAAATTGAAAATAAAAGAAATAGAAATAACAAGACCAAAAGTTGGTTGAGAAGATTATTAAAAGTGACAAAACCCTTAGCTAGGCTCACAAATAAAAAAGGAGAAGCACAAATAAAATCAGAAATGAGAGGGGGCACTTTACTGCTGATCCCAGAGAAATAAAAAGTATCTTAAGAGGATACTATGAACAAATGCATATCTACAAATTAGACAACTTAGATGAAATGGGCAGATTCTCAGTGAGACATGAACAGCCTTCACTGACTCTAGAAGCAATAGAATCATTCAACAGACCAATTAACAAGTAAAGAGTTTGAATCAGTCATCAAAAACCTCCTAATAAGCCCATGACCAGATGGCTTCACAGTTAAATTCTACCAGTTATTCCAAGAAGAAATAATACCAATCCTGCTCAAATTATTTCAAAAAATTGGGGCCATTTGCTAACAGGAAAAGCCCATTATCAAATTTATGTAGAAGGGTAAGTGTCCCAAATAATACAAAATGACTTGAAAAAGAAAAATGAAGTTGGAGGACTTATACTTCCTGACTTTAAGTCACAAATTGGAAGCACATAGTTTTACTAAGACATTTGTAACAAATCTATGAGAACAGATAATAGCTTCAGCCCATGGCATTGGACCAAGACACTTATTTAATACTTATTTAACTGCTTATTTATGATCATTGATTTCATTTTCTATAATCCCTTGTTGACATCCATCCCTAATGGCCCTTTTACTCTTTTCTTCCCTCATTATTATAATAGCTATTTCAAAACATACTTATCCTTATGACATTCTTAGATTACCTGAAACTGTTTTCACCACCCTCAATTTTCCTCAATGTTGGATATGCAATCCATCATCAGATGCCCATAATAAAAATATCTGGACAATTCTTATTTCATCAAATGAGACCACTAAAACCTACCTGGATAACTTACCTTAAGCAAATGAACCTCTTTGTTAGCATCCCTCTTTCCCAGAAAAAGAACCAATTATTTTTAATATATTGATCAGATGTTATAAAAATCTAAATTTGAATTTAACAATTTCAATAGGACAATGGGCCCAATACTTGCTATCTGAGACAGACTAATAGAGATTCATATATGTATTCCAGATAATTTGAGGCCTTGGTTCTGACCTTGTGCTGTGAGCAACTCTTTTCCTTCTGGATCTCCATGTACTACTACTGGATAGTATTTCCTCTGTTACTGGGTTCCTTGTTCCTGTTTGTCTCAGACTAACACTTCATGCCCTTTAGGAATAGTATTCTGAGTCTTCTCTATACATCTGTATTAAAAAAAAATAAAAATAAAACAAACTGTAATTCTTTAATTCAATAAGGCTAGGAATCCCAAATCAGGTGTGAACTAGAAATGAGGACACATGATTATTCAGGCATACTACATCGGGGAATTGCTGAATTATTGTTTATTCTAACAATCAGAGCAGTGTTCCCATTGGTGGCAATCATAAAAATAGAAAAGACTATAAGAAACCTGTCACTAACTTTCGCAGAAATAAGTAATGATAACTTCTCTGCAATAGATGGAATGCATATCAGTCTCAATACATTGGCACAAGTAGTGATGAACAGTCATATTGATTTAGATGTCTTGCTGGCCTGGAATGGTGATACCATTGCTATTATTTCTTGTTTGATTTGATTAATAAAAGAGTTAAAGTGGAACTTGCTGAGCATTCCCTTAAAGAAAGTTTTGTTTGGCTTTCTACGGTTATCATCATGTCCTATGGGAGTGTTCTTTTGGCCTGGTTTGGACAATTGGTCTTCCAGGTTCTGAAGTATCTTACAAAGATTATTAACTATTCTTGATTCTATCATAGTTATGATGCTGCTCTGTTGAATTTTATTCCAAGTCATAAATATTTCTATGATGCTTCTCATTCATCAGATAATCACTAAGAAGATACAACAACAAAACAGTCAAAAAGATTTTGCAGTTAACTAGGAATTGACTCAACAGTCTCTGAGTTGTGAAGATCTGGATTCTAGCTTCCTCTGAATTTATATACCTTTCTTTATCAAGAGAATGACCAAAAGGCAGAACTGAGAGTCTCCACATGCAAATGGAAATTACCAGGAAACTCTGATCCACTGTCAGCAGTAATCAAATCAGTAATCTCTTGTGCACAACCTGCAACAATCAGATGTGGAGTTGGACACTATCAATAGCAAATATCACAGGAAGTCAAACCATAACCCTTATAGAAATTGATCCAATACAGACAGGGCTTAATAACTGCCACCTTTCCTAATTTTTGCCCCCACTTCCAAATTGTCACCAACTGAAATAAGCCAAATATTCTCCCATAACCAATCAACTAGTTTGTCCTGCTAAATTGCTTTTGCTGTTTTACAGGTAAGAGGAAATTTCAAATCATTCTAAGAATATTTTGGGAGATGGAATGTAAAATATAAAGTTTGACACTACTATGAAATCCCTAGTACTAAATACTTTAGTTTTTGCCTATTGCATATGTGAATACAATGACTCCATGAACTTTTGACCTATGTAGTGTTCTACTAAGAAGTCCAAACCAATAACAAAGAAAAAATGTATTTATGAAACAAATATTTTTAAAAATTTTACTATTTGGGAGATATGAAGAGGTAGAAGGCAATCAGAAAACCTACACTATTAGCCCTTTTAATCATAACAAGATTCATGGGATTTTATCTGGGTAGAATAATGTTTGAGTGCACATTGTCAATTACAAAAAATATATATAGTACATGTTGTAGAAGGAACTCATGGCTCGAGGCTGTGGTCACAAATTTTTCAATGACTTGTTTAAAATTAACTTTGAGAGTTGACATTTACTAATTTTTAAAAATAAATACATGTGATAATAAAAAAATCAATGGTGTCTCCTTCATTAATAATCAAACTTGAAATATTTAAAGAAAATTCATTATATATTTTGACTTCATATATTTAATTTTCTCTTTATTTATACATTATTGTGTGTTCTTAGTTACACATATTGCTATTTTAAAGACTAAACTTTGGAGAGAAAGTCTATAAGTATTATGCACAGTTTTTAGTCATTGAACTAAGCCATAAATGCATACTGTTAGATTCAAAATTCTATATTATTTATATTATAACATTGTGAACTAAGGCATATCATTGAGCTGATGGCAAGAATTGCATTATGGGTGATAATTTTCCTGTGATTCCTAATGAAATATAAAAAATAATTGATTGATTTTATCATATTCAACAATATTTGTATTTTATTCTTTTAATTCTGCTTTTACCTCTACTACATAAACACTTTCATATCAACTTCCACTCAGTTAATATTCATGTCAATCCTTCCTCCAATTTCACATATAAATTTAGAAAATAAAGTGTTTGAGTGGTTTCCCAATGAAGTCATTGATATATATTTTAATTACATGAAAAATTTTAAAGCACTTCATAATGCTACAGCCAATCAAATATGCGATTCTTAATCTAGGTGTATGGGGTTAGTAATTTCTTTTCTCTTAACATATAATTTCTAATATGTAGACTTCAACCTATATTCTATTTTCTCTCACAGCTAATTTGAGCATTTCTCTTTTACTATGCCTTTATTTTTTCCACTATGTTTAGTCAGTCAAAGGGGTGCTGATGCAAAATACCAGAAATCAGTTGGTGTTCTCTGTTTCCTCATGACCAAGCTCCTTTGTACGCTATTTCTCTGGGCTCCAGCTCAAGACTCCGCATCACAACTCCTACTCAGAACTGCTCCAACACTGTCTTTTGCCATGTCTTTTATCTTTGAGATCCAACCCAACAAAGGGTGGGGCTCAATGCCCTATTGATGTGGCCCAGTAAATGCCCTAATCATAACTTAATCATGCCCAGATTAACAGACCAGTTTATAAGCATAATTCAATATGTTTTTGGAATTCATAATTACATCCATCTGCCAAACTGCTACACACTAATTCCATGAAAATATTTTCTTCTGATACTGGAACTTCTTCTAGGGAATGCTGACCTTATCTTTCCCAGATTCTCAGTATGGGACTTTCCTCTCCTTTGATCACTATTCCTTCAAATGGCTTGTTCTCTTTCTTATTGATTCCTTGCCTGTATAGTAAAATTCAAGATTCAGTTATATTACAAATTTATATATATTACAAAATATTATTGCCAGCAGATGATATAACCACAAGACTGAGTCAAATTTCCTTTGTGATAAGCATAAAAATTTTTTAAAATGTGTTTTAGTTTCCTAAAAGCTGCTAAGAAATACAACAGAAATGGATTCGCTTTTACAATCTGGATTTATAACTTACAAGTTTAATGTTATTTAGACCATGAAAATGTTGAAATCAAAGCATCATCAGAGATAACTTTCTCCCCCAGCTGCAGCTGTGGGTGGTAAGGTACTCCTCTATCCTCTTTTCTCCTAACATCTGGGTTCTTCTCTGTCTCTGCAGCTTTGTTCTGTGTCTGGGGCTTTTATTCCTCCATTCATAAAGGAATCCAGTAAGAGGATTAAGACCACAAAAGACTCAAGCCAACTCATTCCACCCTCTGGACCCCCAAAATACATATTCTTTCCATTTGCAAAATACACTCATTCCATCAAAAAAAATTTTTTTTTTTAATTTAGATAATTTCAGTAACAGTATTAAGTACAAAATCTTATCAAAATCAGTTATAGGCATACCCTGGGGCAAAATTCTGCTCAGCCTGTGGACCTATGAAACTTAGAAAACCAACAATCTCTTTTCAATAGTTGAGATAGTCACAGGATAAACATTCCCATTGCCATAGGGAGAAATTGGGAGGAAATCAGGGGTCATGGTTCCCAACAGTTCCAGAAACCTCAGAGCATACTCCATTAGATTTCAAAGTCTGAGAGTCCTCTACAGAATAACATCTTCCAATCCTTACTTACACTGAAATGACTGGCTGCTCCATGTTCAGATAAATTCTCACATTGGTCAATATTTTCTAGGGACTCATTTTTTTGAAAATCAGAATTTTCCAAATGAACAATTTCTTGTCTCTTTGTGCCTAGGATTTTATCTCAACTTATCCCTTTCCTCTTATATTTTGCTCTAAACTACAAGAAAGCAAGCCACATTTTCCATATTTCCAGGAGGTCTGGAAACCTCCTCATTTAAATATCCAAGATTGCCACTTTTTAATTCTACCTTCCACCTAACATCAGAACACAATTTTTCTAAGTTCTCTGCCACTTTAAAATAAGCATGGCATTTCTTCCAGAATGCAATAACACATTCATCATTTCTGCCTTAAGCATCATCAAAAGTGTCTTTAGTAACCATATTTCTACCAGTCTCTTCAAAGCAACCTAAACTTTTCCTATCAGTCATCTCACAAGACTTCCTGAGTCTTCTCCTTACCCATTTTAAAAGCTCTTTTAACACATTTAGTATTTGCATAGCAACACCACAATTTTCTGGTACCAATTTATGTTTAGTTTGCTAAAGGTTGTCAAGCAATATACTAGAAATGGAATGGCTTTTATAATGGGGATTTATTAATTTATAAGCTTACAGTTCTGAGGCCATGAAAGTGTCCAAATCAAGGCATTATCAGAAATTATTCTTCCCTGAGCTGCAGCTGTGGGCGATCAGGCACATGGTGGCAGCATCAGCAGACGCGTAACTATGGGTGATCAGGCACATGGTAGCATCCACGCATCTCTTCGTTTCTCTCTGCTTCTGGGTTCCTTTCTGTCTATGAAGCTTTGTTCTGTCTGTGGCTTTTTATAAGTGACTCCAGTAAGAGAATTAAGAACCAGCTGGGTCACCCAATCTAATCAAAGGCCCTTCCCATAACTGAAATAATTTAAATAAAAAGGGACCACCCAGAATAGGTTTACATTCACAGGAATGGATTGGCTTTAAGAACAGGATTTATGATGTCCACAGAAGTCTCAAAACACCACAAAGTTTAAGAAATAAATCTAATAAAATCTATCCTCCAACCATTGCCATATTATGGACTAATAAATTTAACAACTCCTTGATTCCTAATTTAGTTATGGGAATGCCCAGGAAATACTTTTTTTTTATTCTTTCATTTTCTCTTGTGCTTTTACACTTAAAAACTAAGTCTTATGTGTAGGTACAAGGATTATTTATGTTTGTAGTTTGACTAAGTTACATTCTCTATGACTACTTTAAATGTGGCTTACATGATAGTTATTTATTTCAATGAACCTACAATCCAAAATATTTTAACAAGTGTAATACAGCAAATGGAAAATCATTTCCCTTTTTTCCAGGATACACCTTCCCATTTTCACTGGAGATTTTTGAGGGAGTAGAAAAGCATGTGGATTTTCAGGAATTTAGATTTCTAAATGCAATAAAATGAGGAGCTATTTAGCCACTAAAGAACAAATGCTGAGTGTTTAAGAAAAGAATTTGAAAAAAACAAAACTGTCATGCAAACTTTCAATTCAAGAATAGTGTATCTTCCCAATAAATATCTTGATGAATTTATATAAAATCTAAGAAGGTCTAATGTAAGTGGGATATGTTTAGAGATTATCTCATAAAATGTTACAATACACTTTGGGAAAATTACTTAACTCTATAGGTCAAGCATGAATGATACTGTTGCATAATAGGAAACTGAAAAATTAAAGAGATTATGCAAAGCCCAGGTATAAATGTCTGCATATATCAAAACTGAATCTATTTTGCAGACATTTCATTATATCTATGTAGAGAAATGAAGAGGTTTTCAGTATGCAGTGATATGTAAAATATATAAACTAGATAAATTTTTTTTTTTAGATTTTATTTATTTCTCCTCACCACCTTATTGTCTGCACTTTGCTGTGTCTCTTCCTCTTCCATGTTTCTTTAGGAGGCACCAGGAACTGAACCTAGGACCTCCAATGTGGAAGGGAGGCACCTAATTGCTTAAGCCACCTCTGTTCCCTGTTTTATTATGTCTCTCATTATGTTTTTCTTCTTGTGTCTCTTGTTGCATCATCTTGTGTCAGCTTGCCAGGCCTGTCCATCGTGCCAGCATTCTGTCTTCTTTAGGAGGCACTGGAAACCGATGAACGGCCTTTCTATGTGGTAGACAGCAATGCAACTGCTTGAGCCACATCCACTTCCCTAAATAGATTTTTGTATCTGAGAAAAATGAACATAAAAAAAAAGTGAACTGCATTGTTGTTTATAATAGGGAAGAATCAAATGCAAAGAAAATGTGCCTTTAGGTTAAATGCATGAACTCAATCCTTAGCAATGAAAATAAATATATTTCAAAATTTTACTGCAGAGTGAAAATAAAATCCAACTACAAAATGACATTAACATTCATTGTAAATCAACTTTGGAAAATTATAAAATGACATAACTAAGAATAATTTAAATATATATAAATACAAATTAGTAAATATATTAGGAAAAGATTTGGAAAAACACAAAAGGTCATGATAATCCATGTTGTTTGCATATAGATGGGAATGGAGGGGTTTGAGTAGATGGGAATTTATCTTATATGTAATAATTAATTTCTTCTAAAAATTAAGTATATATTATAAAACTTTATAAAAGGTGGTTGATGGAGATATGATGTATATTTGTTTATTATGCCATTGTGCCTGTTTGTATGTAAAGGTTACTTACAAATATTTTTAACAAGTGAAATTTTGTGATCTAATGATTAGTTGGAAAAATTTAGAGACAAAATCAGAACTTTGCTTGTTCACAGTAACGTTCCTAAATAGTATATACATCTATTAGAAGTGTAAAATATTTATTGGAGAGGAAGAGCTGGAATAGAAATCTTCACCAATGTGAACTTTAAAAGCAGTAGTTTTAAAAACAGAATCTTTACAATGTTTTAGAAATGCTGAACAGAGAAAGAAGGTGTCAAAGACAAGGATGTAACAAATTCATCATCAATTGGGCTTTAACAGCACATAGTAAAGACTATGTCTTTGGTCACAAAAAAGACCACAGGAGAAATAACAGAAAAAGCAGTAGCATGATTTTCATGTGACTATTTGAACCTCAAAACACCTCAAGGATTTAAATTTATTGTAAAGAGTAGTTTAACGTTGGTAAGAGTCTTGAGAATGTCTTTGTTTTCCACAATATTTCTTTTACTTCATTCTTTTACTTTGAATTATTTAGTAGCATGGAATGTGCCAATCCCATATTAGATATCAGAAATATCAAGAAGAGGAAGTAAACAATGTGTCAAGTCTTAAAGGAGTAAATATTTTAGAGACTGATATGCAAGTTGCCACCATTTCTTATCAAAATTAAAATAACATTAAAGTCTGATTAAAGCACTGGAGAAAAAATCCTGTTTGATTTTGGAATGTTTTGGATGGAGATTTAAGTAGTTTACTCATCCATTCAATCATTCATTCTCAGTAATTAGTCAATATATATGTTTGTAAAGGTTAACTTTCATGGATATTATTTTAAAAGCTGATCACATAAAGAAGAACCATTCTGACATATCCATTTCTCTTATAAAGCAAATAGACTAGAAAATGTGATAAAGAAAATAAAACAAATGTTATGGACATTATATATATATATAATACTTAAAACTTTTAATGTAGTAACACATATAAAAATAAAAAATTTCCATTTTAACAACTTTCAAGTACACAGTTTGTTGGTATTAAATACATTCAAAATATTCTACCACCATTATCAACATCCATTACCCCAATCTTTTTCATCAACTTAAATAGAAAATCTGGACCATAGAGCAGTAATTCCCTATTCCCATCATGTCTTAAGTCCGTAGTAAACTCTTATCTACTATATGTCTCTATGAGTTTGCCTGTTTTATGTATTTCATGTAAGTGAGATTATGCAATATTCAACTATTCATGTCTGGTTTATTTCAGTCAACATGATGTCTCAAGGTTAATCCATGTAATGACATGTATCAAAAGTTTATTCCTTTTTTGACTGAATACTATTCCATTGAATGTTTATATCACATTTAGTTTAATCATTCATTTGTTCATGTATACTTATGATTCTCCCACCTTTTAGCTATTGTGAACAATTCTATGGTGAGCACAGAAGTACATATATCAGTTTGAATTCCAATTTTCCATTCTTTGGATAAATACTAATATGTGAGTTTTCTGGATCATTTGGGCATTCTATACTCAACTTTCCAAGAAACTGACAAACTGCTTTCCACAGTGGCTGTATCATTTCATAATCACACTAGAAATATATAAGAGTTTCAAATTCTCTGCATCTTTGCCAACCCTTTTTATTTTCTACTTTTTAATAATAACCATCCTTGTGGGTATGAAGTGGTATCTCATTGTGGTTTTTATTTGCAATTCCTTGATGACCAGTGATGTTGAGCATCTTTTTTTATGCCTATTGTCCATTTGTATATCTGTGAAGAAATGTCTCAAGTCCTTTTTTCATGTTTAAATTGGGTTATTTTTCTTTTTGTTATTAAGTTGTAGCATTTCTTTATATGTTCTGGATATTAAACCTTTATCAGACATATGATTAGCAATTATTTTATTTTATTTGTATGTTTTTATTTGCATGATAATATCTTTTGATATACAAAGGTTTTTAATTTTGATGAAGTCCATCTTATCTACTTTTTCTTTGCTCCTCTTGCTTTTGGTGTCTTATCTAAGAAATCACTGCCAAGTCTAAGGCTATGAAGTTTTCTCCCTATGTTTGCTTCTAAGGGTTTTATGGTTTTAGATCTTTTGTTTAGGTCATTGATCCATTTTGAGTTGATTTTTGTTTATGGTGTGAGGTAGAATTTAAACTTAATTTTGTACATGGGCATATCCAGTTTTCACACACAATTTATTGAAAAGACCATTCTTTCCCCCAGTTAATGTACTTGGCACCGTTGTCAAAAATCAGTTGGCCATAGATGTGTGGGTTTATTTCTGAACTCTCAATTTTATTACACCTCCTAGATTTAGGCCATTACCTAACTGTTTTGATTACTATAGCTTTGTAGTAATTTTGAAGTCAGAAACTGTGGTAGGCTTAAATAAGTACCACAAAGAAATACATGTTATTAATCTTAATCTTAATTTGTTTGCTTATAGAAATGGGACGTTTAGAGAATGTTATTTTTAGTTAAAGTATGGCCCAACTAAAGCCAAGTAGGCCTCAATCCATAGTAATGGAGTCAGCAGAAGAAATCTGGAGACAGATAAAGCCATGGTCAGAATGTAGAGGTCATGGAAACCAAAAAAGCAGACACAATGAGAGAGTGATGTCCAGGTGACAGAAGGCAGAGAGATAAGGGAAGAAACCCAAGAATTGTAGGCAAGCCACAGCCAGAATGCTATAGACTTTGAGGACAAAGCATTGCCTTGCGAATGCCTTGATTTACAACTTCTACCTTCTGAAACTGTGAGCAAATATATTCTTTCTGTTTAAGCAAACCCATTGTGTTATATTTGGCACAGTGGCCTGATAGCAAGTGTGAGACCTCTAACTTCATTCTTCTTTTTCAATATCGATTTAGCTATTCAAGTCACTTGATATTTCATATGATATCAAGGATTGGCTTTTTCATTAATGTAAAATTCGCTACAGGGAATTTGCAAGTACTTGTGTTGAATCTGTACATCCCTCTTGGTGGTGTTGACATATTAACAATATGATATCTTCCTATCCATGAAAAAGGAATGTCTTGTCATTTATGTAGGTCATCTTTAATTTCTTTCAGAAATGGTTTGTAATTTTTGAAGTACAAACCCTTTATCAGAAACAAAAATAATTCTATTTCCTAGGATTCTCTTGCAGAATAATGAGATAATTATGTCAAAATATTTAGCATAGTTATGGGTAAAGTTAGACATTTTTTTAAAAATGTTAGCACTCCATGTACTCATTTTTTAAAATGTAAACAAATTGATCAAACTTTTATGAGGTAGAACTAAGGAAAAAAGATTTTAAAGATTTTAAACAATTTAAGGAAAAGTAGGATAAACTGGAAAGAGAAGGAATTACTTTCTGAGAAAAATAATGGGAAGAAATTGAGCTATTAAAAGTCAAAGTAAAAAAAATAAAACTGGTTTATTTGGTAGAAATAAAGCATATGATTAATTAAGGAAGGTTCAGTGTTACTGAATAACACTGTAGAAGGAGCACTATTGGCGTATAAGTCCATTTTCTAGCTGGAACAGAGTTGTGTGATATGAATTGATAATGAACATTCCAGGATACTGAAAGTGTTTCCCACTGAAATATTTATATACCCAAGGATGATGATAGGTAGAGGTTGGGTATGAGGCCTGTGGCAGCTAGATAATATATGGCTGGAGGTTACTCCAGCTCATGAATTTCATAAGGCAGCTCTCTTTTATCATTGGACAACATAGTATATGTATATAATATCTATCTCTCTATATTTAAACAATATTTAAAACACATCTAGCAGGCAATAAATAAATTCATTGCTTTGTCAAACAATTTTAAGAAACTTGATGGGGTTCTAGTGAATTTGTATTTATGAAATGTGGGAAAACATGGAAAGGAAAACAATTAAGATTTGAAACTTTTTAGTGTTTATGAACAAAAATTAACTGATTTTTAAATTAAGTATTTAACAGAGTAACTCTCTAACAGCAAACACAATTTTACCATCAATTAATCTCTCAGTTTTCCCCAGTAAAAAATGAAAGCAACAAATTAAATGGCAGCAGATAATCTCACCAGGGTGGCTGAATTCATTCTCATGAGAGTCTTAAAACATCTGTAGCTCCAGATTCCTCATTTCCTTATCTTGCCAATGACCTGTGATGGTTAGGAATCTGGCCATGATCACCCTCACCAGGGCTGACTGTCCACTTCAAGTCCCCATGAACTTTATCCTCTGCTACTTGGCTGTCACCAACCTTGACAATTCTATCACCATTGACCCTAAAATGCTGGCCAACTTCTTGGTTAAGAAGAAAAAATATCTCCTATTTATGGTTTGCAGCTCAATGGGTGGATTCTGTTTTTATTCTGGCTGTGAGGGCGTTTGACCACTAAGTGGCTATTGCAACCCCCTGCTTCATGTGGTGGTGGTATCCTGGCAGATCTGCCTTCTGCTAGCATTCCTCATGTACCTGTACAGTCTGACCACCAAACTGTCTCCACTTTTGTGTCTCTTTGTCATACTGATCATAATTAACCATTTTTATTGAGATAATTTTCCTCTGTTAACATTACCTTTTTCTAATACCTACATTCCAAAGGCAGCAATATTTAACCTTTTCTAGGATTAATTATTTTTTCTCCATGATCATTGTTCTTATTTCATACTTTCACATTGTCTTTGCCATTTTGAGGATATATTCCTCAGAAGAGGGACAAAATCCTTTTCTACCTGTGTTTCCAAATGGTTGTTTTTGCTCTATTCTATGGTAATATCTTTTTTTCATGTATTTGCAACCAAGGACTAATCCTTTATTAGATACTGATAAAATAGCTAGGGTCTTTTAACCTTAAGGATACCAAAGCTGAGTCCTCTAATTTAGTACATAGGGCAAGAATACCACTGAAGAGAATCCTAAATAACCTATTCCACTCTTTCATACTAATGCAAATTTACAAATGCAAATGGATTTTATTTAAGGGATTAAATTTAGCCTTGTAAATCCTTTTATTGAATGCAGAGATAATAAATGGCTACATTTTATTTAATTTAATTTTAATGGGAAAAATCTTAAAGCATTTTATTCCAACCCAAAATACACAACAAATTGTTCCAGATATAAAAATGACTGAATCATGAAATTAAAGAAACATGTGTAAAAAAGAATAATTTGAAAGTAAGTAAATACAACTTAACAAAGTGTATAATTTCTAAACAGTGAAGAGATAGCAAGTTCATCCTCAATTTTTGTTCAATGATTAAAGATGTTATTATTTTTTTAATTTTTTTTATTATACTCTTTTGCCCATCAATTTCACAATCTATTGTGGGCTCATTTTATCTTGCACGTTAAAGTCAATTTATGTCACAGAAAAAATAAAATTTTAGGGGAAAATAAAAACTTAAAACAAGAGTGCTTCAAAGCACATGGTAAAAAGATGTGTGATACAACCTTTTGAGAAAAAACATAAAAGGATTCTACCTTTTGTCACTCTTATTCAGCTTAAGGAAGATATTTATGGTGAATCCAAACATGGCATACAATTAAATTTATCCCATAATACATTCTTATGCTAGAGACTATTTTTTAGAATTTCCTTTTTTATAAAACATATATTCAAATATACTATTTCTAGCATGTTTATTTAGTGTGCTCGGGACTGAAATTATTTTTAAAAAGGGAAAATTAATTTTATTTAAAGTGGCACCATTTCTTAATTACCTGATAGTCATGTGAAACATTTATATACATGTAATATGCTTCCAACATGTGCTGGACTGAGGAAGACTAAGTATGATATGCAAAGTGACAATGGAGTCTGGTAATAAACTAATTTATAATATTTCTGGCCAGGTGAGAAATAAACCAAAACTGAGAACTGTGAGTCTCAAGTCAATAAGTGGCTTTCTAACTTTGGTCAAGAATAAACAGAAAAGCTGAAAGCAGAAAAGTCAAAATAGACCATGGATATTGCAGGTGTCAAGACACAAATTCAGTAATAATTTGACTACATTAGCTATTAAGGATTTTATGTTATTGATTGATTTCAATTTATTAGAAATCAGTCATGTTTGGCTTCAACTGCCAATACACTTACAAATAGAAAAGTATATTTTTCAGTAATAAAATTATTCTCTTTTGCTCTGGCTTGGTGAACAGAATTGGAGCAACAATGCTAAACTTACCTTGCAATATTAATAATTAATTATCTTCTATATTTTGTTAAGTGAATTAATATCAAGAATGAAAACTGAAGCATTTTCTTCCTTTTAATTTGGTTTCCACTTATGTGTTTTCTAAAATTAATTATTCTGTCTTATGTATTAATTTCTTATTGCTGTTGAAACAATTATCACAAATTTAGTGGATTAAGCCAATAAAAAAATTATATAATAAATCTGGAGGACACAAATCTAAAAAGGGTTTGCTGCACTAACAAACAAGGTGTTAGCAGACTTCAGTCCTTCTGCAGGCTCTATAGGAGAACCTCTTTCCTTGCTTTTTCCAGCTTCTACAGGCTGTTCTTATTCCTTGGCTTGTGGACCCCTTCAAGCCAGCAAACCTTTCATTCCAACCTCTGCTTCTTTCATCACATCTCATTCATTGCCTCTGAAATCAAGGCCTCATTCTTTCCTCCACAAAACCCTGTGTGACTACATTGAGCATCCTCAGATAATCCAGAAATATAGCCCCATCTCAATATCCTTACTTAATTCCAACAGCAATGTCCGTTTTGCCATGAAAGGTAGGGAGCCACAAATTCTGGTAATTAGGGCTTGGACATCTTTGGGATAGTGGGCATTACTCTGCCCACCTCTTCTGTATTGGCATATTTTTGGAAATGACGGATTTGATATCTTGTACTTCTCTCATTTATTAGTGTTCAAGTAAACGAACAAAACTTTACATATTATGTTGTCATTCATCATTACTAACGTATATTTGTTCTAATCAAACTGTATATGGAATCTTCCTTAAATAAACCATGACCAGAAAGGGATTTGGTTCAAATATTTCATACATTTACTCACATAGCCCTTGTTACACTTTCATTCAGATGTAATGAACCAACTTAATAAACCAAACAGGTACATCAGTACAGGACAAGTTTCCAATGAAATAATATAGGAAAAATTAATTTATCTGCCAACTGTGATCTACTATTGGTCAAAGTTAACCCCATTGGACATTACTTCCCCTGAAAATACAAAATGTACATATCTGGGTTTCCAGAAATTTCTATGGCATCTAGTGTAAACAATGATAGCAAAGCCCTGGTAGTGGTTAAAGAAATAAGAGAGGCAAAGAAACCATGAAGAAAAAACTGTCTGGGCATACCTATGAAAATTAGAAAAGCCTTCAAACAGCAACCACAGAGGTTCCTCATTTTGTAGATTCAGTAGAAACAGCTTTGACCCAAGTATATAATTAGCAATGCCCTAGACAGAACATACTGCAAGTATGTAAATCTTGTGTGGGGCACACATTGAAACCCTTCAAGAATATAAGATTAAGAAAAGGCAATATTTTCCAAAATTCAGAAGTATAGTAAGGGCCATTTTGCAAATTTAAACCCAAATCTAAATGACTGAAAGTCCATGCCATTTTCCCTAATGATTCATTTTGTTTTGAAAGAATGTGATTTTATAGCTTAATATTTTATAGGCATTCCAATATAGGCATACCTTGGAGATAACACTGTCTTAGTTCCAGACCACTGTAACAAAGGGAATATAGAATAAAGTGAATTTTTTGGTTTCCCAGTGCATATAAAAGTTATATTAACACTTTTGTGGTCTACTAAGTGTGCAATACCATTATGTTTAAAAATAAACCCAAAGTGCATGCATTAATTAAAATGTGACATAAAGACACGAGTGAGTACATGCTGTTAGAAAAGTGACAAGAGACTTACTCAAGGCAGAGTTGCCACACCTTCAAGTTATGAAGAAAAACTTGCAATATCTGTGAAGCAAAATATAATGAGGTATGCCTGTACTCTCTGGGTTCAAAGATTTTATATTACATCAACAACTCTAAAGAAGTCGATAGCTATTACCATGACTACATTTTTAAAATTCAGAATTCAAATCAAGGAATTTTAACATTCCAAATAGGGATTTCTTGTCCCTTAAGGTCTAGAAGCATTTAGCTTCACCAGAATATCCCCCTCTGGAATTTCACAGATTCCAACACTAGATGTCTGTACTGTTATAAGCTTCTGAGAAAAGAAGTTCATAACACAACATTGGGCATCCTTACTCTAAGAGTAATGTATCCACTGCAAAATAAAATAATCTCCCACTTACCCTTCTTTCTGTATTCCCTTAGCCTTATACCATTTAAATGGATTCTTTCTCTTTCTACTCTACTCCTTTTTACCCTTTTCATTTTCTTCCTACATCTCGAGAGCTATACAACGTTTTATTTTTTTAATTTTTAAATATTTGTTTGTTTATTTATTTCTCCACACCCCCTCGCTGTTTTGTGCTTGCTGTCTGCTCTTTGTGTGTTCTTCTGTGTCTGCTTGTCGTCTCTAGTTGGCACCGGGAATCAATCCTGGGACCTTCCGGAGTGGCAGAGAGGTGCTCAATCTCTTGACCCACCTCAGTTCCCTGGTCTGTTGAGTCACTTATTGTCTGTCCTCTGTGTCTTTCTTTATTGTGTCATCTTGCTGTATCAGTTTTCCGCCTGGACCAGCACTCCATGCAGGTCGGCACTCCTGCATGGACCAGAATTCTGTATAGGGCAGTGTCCTGCGTGGCCCAGCTCTCTGCTCAGGTCAGCTTGCCACATGCACCAGCTTGTCTTTCACCAGGAAGCCCTGGGAATTGACTCCTGGACCTTCTATATGATAGATGGGAGTCCAATAACTTGAGCCACATCTGTTTCCCAAGAACTGTAGAACTATATTTTCCTTCTCTCAAATAGAGTTTTTACTCTATGTAGCTAAATTATAACCCAGGTTACCACTTTCTATTCAAAACTGCTGTCTTAGATTGGTTTTGTCTCTTTATTCCTTAGCAAAATGTTATTATAAGCAATAAAACACTGGGTAGGAGCAGATTTGTTGGCACAGTAGTTGTGATAATAAATGCTACCTCATTTCACAAAAGGAACATGAAATTGGGTTAACTAAAGTGTAAATATCAGAAGTCCTACCTCTTTAGAAGCAATTCTAAACCCAAACGCAGTTTGAGTTACAATGGTGTGAAGAGGTTTCTAATAATTTAAGAAAATAACCCTTTCCAAAATATGGCTCATATTTAATGATCTAATAGAATACATGACTACGTGTTAATATTCTTAACGTGTACTAAATCACAAAAATGCATTGATTTACACAAGGACTCATGAGATTATATCATGTTATTTAGAACATTTTATGAAGTATATGTTAGAAACTTTCATGTTCATGTACATATGATTAAAATACTGCCTCTTGATGACAAAAAATTCAGTATGGTGTAAAGAAAATTCTTTGTTTGTATTGGTATCTTCTGTTGCACTGTAATCACTTTTTCTTTGCTTCTTTCATGCTTTTTTGATATTTCATCAACATTTTATTGTTCATCAACTGGAAAATAGAAATTCTAAATTAGAAAGCCATGGAGAAAAGACATTCCGTACAAAAACACAGTAATGCAAATAATGGTTTACAGTGAGTTGGATACTGGGAAACCACACAGGAGTTAGGCTAGATCTTCAGCCACTTTGCCATAGCTTCCTGCAAGGGAGAATGAGAAATAGTCTAGTATTTGTCCAGGAGACAGAGCTAAAAGTTTTAATGATCAGCCAGTCTGCCTCTGCTATAGAGGGTTTGTCAGTTTTGTGTCTCTTCAACAGCTACTTTATCAGCCTTAACCTAAACTGTCCATTTAATCACTGTGAAAAATACTGACTATTAAAGATTTATGAACATTTTGTTTTTATCTGTTGCTGTTAAAATCTCTAAATTTCTTTGTTGAAATGGATTGTTCTCAATTGCATTTCAAATTCAGACCATCATTTGAATATCAAAAATCTAATAATATACCAAGTAAATTATGAACAATTCCATTCTATCAAATTAAATTTGATTGAATTGTTTATTTTGATCCTTACATTATGTATAAGTAGCATATACTTAAAATAAGATGTCAGGAGTATGAAATCCTTTCACAATAATGGTATAATATACATTGATAAAAGTAATCTTGAAAGAATCTATTAGAAATTTAAATTTTTTTGCCCTGAATCAAGAATCCACTCCTGGATTTTTAAAAAGAAATATTTAATTATGGATCAGTAGAGAGACACACAAAGTTGTTAATAGTGTTGATAAATATAGAATTCGGTAGTTAGGACTAACTGAATGTTTCTTACTAAAGAAAAATTAAGCTAATAAATGTGAGTACTTAAGAGTCTAGCAATATCATAACATTATTATAATATTATTGGATAAGTGAAAAAATAAAGAATTGGTGGATATGTGAATACAGCAAAAATCCGGTTGAATTAAGATGTCAGATATCAAAAAGAGATATGTCACAACATATGCATGCTTAATAAAACATGCATTATATTTACCTTATGAAGATGTATGCCTTTTTATGGATGTATAGCAACCTTCTTGGAAGAGGTACATGTACAAAGGGAACTGAAGTGGAATTGGTAATGAGGATTGATGATGATTGTGGTATATGGAATTAAGGTAGGATGAACTAAATTTAGTTATGAGATTAAAAGAAAGAAATTAGAGTAACACACATATTTAAAATTGTATTACTATATGGCATGTAACAAAAATCTACCTTCGTCCACAGACTTAAAATAAGAAGGATGCGTTGTGCAAAATGATGAAAATTTAAAACAATTTTTGTGAGATTAAACTCAAAGTGTTTGAGAAAGGGTAGTACAACATAACATAGCAAAACAGGAATCTTGTATATAAAAGATTGTTTCTCAATAGGGAAATAAAATGTACCCTGGATAATTAATAAGGAACCAGTGGAAACATTTCTGTGCTTTGGGAATAATAACAATTTGCACTCAAGCTGCAAGGTTGTTTCTGAAAGGGGAGAGACACTCATAAAGTCTTCTGATTTTAGTTAAATTAGCAACCACTTGAAGGAGAATAACACATTTCTCATTTGAGGTGAGTAGGGGGCCCTCATCTTCATGATTATCAGATAAGCTCCAGTAACAATTCTTGACTCATAGTTTCAACAATTTTAATTATTTAAATGATGATAGTATCAGTGCCAAATGTAGCACATTATACTCTGATTTCATAACAAGGTTTTCTGGAGTAACTTGATATTTTTAGCACCATTGCTATGCTCTTTGTGGAAATCAAGGAATCTGTTTCTATTTTTTATGATTTCTATATTGATTTTGGAAATGTAAACATTGAAAATACTGAATGAGAAAGCAGTAAGCACTGTTTGAAAGCTTTATCTAGAATGTGATCTTAGCAAAGGTTGTGATGATCAAGTCAAGGTTTCTGATGTAGAGTAAGGGCTTATGATTAAAATAATAATAGTTTTTTATTAAAGTTTCCAGTTAGTAATGTGGCATAATATTATCATTGTTTCCTATTACTTGGAGCTACTGAGCTTTATTTGTGTCATGGATATCTGTGCTCTCATTTTACCAATTTCATACAAGATATGGGGTTTGTCATATTTTAAATTCCCTCTTGGGCAGAATCTCTTATAAGAATTGGATATATGATGTTTAATTGATAGGTGAATCCAGGAATCATAAATGAGGGAATGGAGAATGTGAGACAGGGAAGGGAGAAAAGCTAACTAATGTATGCAATAGAGAATAAATTACTGCTGCAACTAAGTGAGGCTCAATCACTGGAAATGCTTTCATGTGTCTTGCAGAAATCTTCTTGGAATTGTCCCAAGGAAGGTCAGAAAAGATAAAGTGTGGGTAAGCATGCATGCAACATCAGAGTTGGCCCAATTTGGTAAGGATTGAGGAGACAGATGTTCCTGCCAAAGTGATATTTACAATAGTAAGCTGATGATAAAGTCTGAATAAAATATTAAATGATTTGGCTTAACCTAACATAGTCATCAGAGTACAATATTAGCATTCCTTCTATATTTATATTAAATTTGCAGGTGTTCCCACAGTGAAAGTGAAGTTCAAAGGTAGAAATACCTGCATATATTGCTATTTAGGACTAAATTGAGTTTAAATCAGTACAATTAAAGGGTCAGTGAGGGTCAGTTTTAGATGAATTATATCAGGGGTGTGTACTCTTCTTTCAGTATTGATGAACATATGACACTTTATATATTCCATACGTCTAGGCTTGGATATTCCCTTTCCCTTCTTATAATATAACTAAACACATTAAGGGAAGTGCTAATCCTGATCTGTAATCCATGTTAAAAATTTTACATATCACAAGAAATGAAGGTAAACAATGTTTCAGGATTGGATAAAGGATAAGACCTTCTCATACCTCTGCAGAGGCTCCTATTAAATAATAGCATAACTGCAATTCAAAGAGAGTAGCTCAGTCTATAGGATTCTATCTATATATGTGAGAATCTGGCACTCGTAGTGAAGGACAGATTAAAAAAAATCTTCAAATATATTCACAATCTGCATAATAATGATTTGACATTCATCCAAAATCTAATATCAGTCACTTATCTCTCTGTATTGTGGACTTCGTGTTTCCTCATTGACATAATGCTATTTTACCCAATAAGGAATGGAACATTTGTAAGGGTTCAAAGCTTTGTTAGCTGTGTTGGATGAGAAAAATATGTGTAAAAATATCTCTGATGCAACCTCCCCATAGACATCCAGTGCTGATGTATTTTTTGAGGCATTCATGACCCTTCTTTTTTTTCTAATTTAGTCCTTCTTTTGTTGGGAGCAAGATGATCTTAATCTGGCCAACCTATTAATCTCAGTTAAGAGTATTTGCTTATCAAATATCTAAGATAGGCAAATTTGTAGAGACAGAAAGTAGATTAGAGGTTATTTTTTAAAGTGGTTATTAATAATATACTACTGTTAAGAATTTTTCCTCCTTTGCTAGAATCACAGTAAGTCTATAGTAGAATAACAGTAAGTCTGCTTCAGTACATAGCTCAATCCCCAATCCTGAGGATTCTGGGATGGTGATGTCCACTCCACCTCCAATTGAGGGAGGACTTTGATCCCATGGGGTAGATGGATGGGATTCTCTTGCTTGCAGTTGTAGAATCTCAGTTCATGGGATGATCATTGTCCATCATCATCTCTTTGTTAGGTGTCCTGGGTGAGTCCAATGAACTGGAGAGTAGGTTTTGCAACTCTATTGAGTTTCAGGGCCCAGATGGCACATGGACAACCCAAAGATTTTAGTCTCTTGGACATACACCTATCAATTCTAGTACAAATTAAAGGTTCAAATAGAAGGATCAGAAGAGCCATGTTTAGGGAAACCACAACTGAGTTCATCTTTGTCACCCTGGAGAGCATAAATTCCAAAATAGGATCCTCTGGAAAGGCATCAAACTTCTGAACTACCTGCCCTGACTATAGTGTCTGGATGTCTCTAGAGCCTTCAGGAGGCCCACTATTTGAGGCAGTATTTAATTGGCAGTTAAAGAGCTCTTCCTGAGCATGCATAAGTATAACCTCTGGAATGACCTCCTGACTCACTTTGAAGATTCTTAGCCATATAAACTCATTTGTCTTTACCTTTTCACCCTTTTGGTCAATGCCTTTTTTCCAGTTGCACTGCTAGTTGTTTTTTGGCAGTAATCCCTTGGTGCCAGGGAGGCTCATCCTGGGAATCATGTCCCACCCCAGGGAGAAGGCAATGCATTTATATGCTAAGTTTGGCCCAGAGAGAGGCCAAATCTGAGCAACAAGGAGGCTTTAAGGAGGTAACTCCTAGGCACCTATAATGTTAAGCTAAGTTTCAAATTCCAGAGCAAAAATTCATAAGTACATTCATCAATATTAATGGGCCATCAGTGGATCATCCTCGTTCACCAGTCATTGCCCCTGTACTCAGGGAATTCCTGCTGTTCCATTAGAGAATGTGGCAGAGTTCCCCAGGATGGGCACTCAACATTCTTTCTGTTATTTTGTGGATCTCCGCCCACCATGGCATTGCCCCATGAATACTGGAACACATTTATATGACTTATATGTATGCCCAGGTGAGCCTCCGCCCATGCAATCCCCCATGACTGACACCTCACACAAATGATCCTCCCCTATCATAGCTGTCACCTTTCTGTGATCCAAAACTTCCTCAAAAATGCAGCTAGTGAAATAGCCAGATACAATTAATAAGAAAATGGAAAAATAATGATAGTTTTAAAAATAAGCAAAATACAAATTTTTTTTTAAAAACTTTGAAGTAATAAAAAATAGTGAAAAATATTAAATATATATATATATTTCTTTTAGACATTATAACTGTCATCACTGTAAGATCTGATGTCCTGTATGAATAATGACATTGTCTTCTGTTTATTCCCCCTGTGTCTTACTTTTATCATTTTGTCTTCAAAGAATATTTAGGTCACAGAAAAGTCATGTACAGATTATAGGGGATTCCCATATACCCAAAGTCCTCCCCCTTTTTCCATTTTCCCTATCAATATCATTCTATATGTGGATGTTACATTTGTCACAATTGATACAAAAATATTAAAAAATAGCTACAAACCATGGTCAATGGTTTACATTATGGTTTACATTTTGGACCAAATTTCATGTTGATGAAATTTAACATGGCCTGTATCCATCATTGCAAGATCATGTAGAACACTTCCATCACCCTCAAATGCCCTATATTCTTTCTATTCTGTTTCTCCCTCCTGCTCCACTTTGGATGCACAGCACCCAATAGGCTTCACTCCTTGAAGAACAAGATTCATGGTTACTTGCAACAACATTGAGGGCTTGGCATAATGCTTTGTCCTCCCCTATGAGGCACTGACTATGCTCTCAGGAGACTCAGGCCCTTCTATTTAAGAACACAGCAGGACTCCCCAGATGGGAGTCTATCAACTTCCCACTCATTATGTGGGTGTCCTCCTACTGATACAATCCATTATGAAGACTCTCACATTCCCTAGAAGCCTGCCCCAGGTGCACCCTGTCCTGAATTCCCCCCACATACAAAATCTGAATCCAGTAACCCTCCCCTGCAACATTGCCAAAAGAACATTCCCAATGGTGTAGTTCCAACCACATACCTGCAAATCCCCAGTGTTTACCTGTTCCCTCCTCCAACCCTCCCCCAATTCCATAGACAGTCAAACCCCTACCCCCCTGACAAAGCAGCACTGCCCAACCCAAAATATCGCTGCACCCCTGTCATGCCCCTCTACTGCACAACTACACACTTGTACCTTATCACGGATTTTGCCCATATGGGTGTTGGCTCACAACCTTCTTTTCCCTTTCTATCTCCTATAAATCTATCTTCCAGACTCTAGCTCTGTGAGTCTGCTCGATTTACTTAATTCATATCAGTGAGGTCATGTAATATTTGTCCCTCAGTGCCTGGCTTGCTTCACTCAACATAAGGTATTCAAGATTCATCCATGTTATCCCATGGGTTGATTCTGTATTCCTTCTTACAGCTGAGTAATATTCCATTGTATGTATATACTACATACATTGTATGTATATACATATAGATACAAGACTTAATATTCAATACAGAAAAATCTGGACAGTAAATTCAGACAACAAACTTAAGTCTCTTAAAAACACACACACAAAAACAAATTTTATAATAATTTCAAATTTAGTGTAAATAGCTATGAAGTTATCAATTCATAATATAATATGCATTAATAATTATGATAAAATATGTATTACTATTACAAAAAAATTTCTCATTCTCTGTCTACCCCACATTTTCTCTCCTAATCTCTTTCTCTCACACCTTCTGACCCTCACCATTGTCTCCTTTACAAGATTCCATAGAATACATTCATAAATATCTATTGGAGAAAGTCATGGACAAAACAAGAATTAGGAAGATAAAAAGAAGCACAGTGAAAGTAAATAAAATTAAGCAGGCAAATTTTGAAAACACTTATAATTTGTTTGTGGCTACACAATTTTATATGTTTATCATATTCATAAAACTACCACGTGGAAATGAAAAATGTTTATGTATTATTAAAATAACCCAAATTTAAAATTACCTACTTCTTCACTGTAGAAGTGATTTACTTATAAGGAAGACAGTGACTAGAAGATAGTGTAAGAGAGTCTCCTATAGTGCTGGCAATGTTTTGCTTCCTATTCTTGGTCTTGTTTACAGTGTTATTTTCAGTTCATGAAAATCATTAAGCTTTACACTAATGATATCTTACCTTGTTTAATTGCATATGAACAAAAATAAAAATTAAAAAGGAAACAAAATCTTATTTTGAAATAAGAAATTCTTTATTCTTTGTAACTCAAATGCATTTTTTAAAGATTTATTTTATTCCTTTCTTTCTCCCTACCCCCTTGTTGATTGTACTCTCTGTGTCTCTTGGTCTTCCTTGTTTCTTTAGAAGGCCCCCAAACTGAAGCCGTGAGGAAGGTGCCCAATCACTTGAGCCACCTTCGCTCATCGATTAGTCGTGTCTTTAATTATGCTTTTCCTCTCCCGTGTGTTCTCCATCAGCTTGCCACACCTACCCACTGGGTCAGCTTGCTGTCTTCTTTAGGAAGCACTGGGAACCAAACCAGCAACCTCCCATGTGGTAGATGGGAGCTGAATCCTTTGAGCCATGCCTGCTTCCCATCAAATGCCTTTTGAATCAGTCTCAACATTTTACTGATTCTTCCCTTAATGAAATAGTGAATATGTTTTGACCATGTAATTCATTTTATATTTATACACATCAGGTTTTTCACATTTTGAAAAGTATAGGTTAGACATGTAAAAGTGCCGGAGCCTTCTAAAATTTGGTACTGAAAGTCAGTGAATTTTAATGGCAATTATATATAGGGTGTGACTCTAAAGTAATGAAAGCAATTGTATTAAGCTTTTCCTTATGTATGTATATGTGCACTGACACAAAACCTCCAGAGTTCACCTGTTCCTTACAGATTTGGGGATGGGCAAATCTTTGGCTATATTGTGTTAGAGGGCTGTTCTTGTCACCACTTTTATAAACCTCATCATTCCATACTGCTCCAAAACCAGCAATAAAAAAGTGTTCTTAACAGCAGGTACTGTTGAAAGCAAGCAGGTCAAGGATGTCAAGAGGAAAAAAAAAAGAGTTTATGTTCTCACATCTTAAGATGTATTTTATAGTGTTAAAACATATATGTTTGTATTTTTAAGGCACTCTTTTAAGTGAGTAGCCAAAGAATTCTATTCCTTCCACAAATGTCAATGTGAAGCATTATTCCCAAAACATTTACCTTTGATATTAAGTAAATCCTCATTTTGTATTTTTTAACCAAAGATAATTGGAATGTATGCCCCTTGGGACATCTTCAATGGGTTATAATAGCTATATGGATAAAATAAATAGTGTAAACTACATCTCCCTTTGCTGTCCCGTAGGTAAGAGGAAATTTCAAATAATTTGCATAATATTTTAGGAGGTAGAATGTAAATATTAAGTTCAAATATGCTATTAAATCTCTGGTATTAAAAACTTGAGTTTTTGCCTATTACATAGGTAACTAGAAATTATCCATCAAAACCTGATTTATGTAGAGTTCCACATAAGAATTGGAACCCCATACTCATTGGAAAACAACAGAAAAAAGAAAATAAAAAATTTATGTCTGTAGTGGTAAATAAGAGTGCTCCAAATTGTTGGCTGCTTTCACTATCTTAAGTAAGAAGACAATCAAGGTAATGTAATACCAAAGGAAGTGGGTTCCAAACTTATATGATTTCACAAAAATTTATTAATAGTGGCCAGGAAACCTTTAGGTGTCTTGTGTCTTATATTTTGATATAATGAGTAAAATAGTCCAAAATTCTTTTGTTTATTTTGCTAGCTAGCTAATCTAGAAGCTGTTGTAGTTTAATCTGTGTTTCATAGTCTCTTAATGAGAATCATTTTGTTTCATACTTTCTCTTGTCTTAATGGTTTAAAAATATTCATATACAAAATGAATCATGTTTTGCTTTGTTTCATCTAGTGTCAATGTGTGTTTGTAGAATATATATTTCTTCTTTTGTTGGTCTAGGTAGTTTGTATGTTACTAGGAATTTGTCCATTTCTTCTAGGTTATCTAATTTGTTATACAATTGTGTTCATATTATCCTTTTCTAATCCTTGTTTTTCCTGTGGTATAGTAATTATGTCCCCTATTTCATTTCTGATTTTATTTACCCCAAATATATTAGATTTCACTTCAAAGAATAAAATCATAATATAATATTTTACCTGATATATTTCTTCTCCATCACTCTTCCTTTCTTTAGCTAGATCTGAGCTTTTTGACCTATATCATTTCCCTTCTCTTTGTAGCACTTCTTTAATGTTTCCTGCAAAGCAGTTTTACTGATGACTAAGTCCATCAGTTTTTATTTGAGAATGTCTTTGTTTCTCCTTCACTTTTAGAATGGAACTATGCTGCTTACAAAATTCTTGGTTGGTGTTTTTATTAATTTATTCTTTCAACAATTTAAATATTTCACTTCATTCTCTTCTTGAATGATTTTAAAGGAGAAGACAGATATAGTGCTTAAGCTTGTTTCTCTACAGTTAAGTAATTTTTTTCTCCGGCTTTTTACAAGATTTTAGCTTTGTCTTTTATTTTTACAGTTTTAATATAAGCCTAGCATTTTTGTGTGTGTGTGTGTCTATGTTTAAGGCTATCATGTTCTGACTTCTTTGAACTTCCTTGATCTTCAGTTTGGTGTCTGTCAGTTTTGTGAAATTCTCATCTATTAATACTTCAAATGTTTCTTCTTGTTTCTTCTGTTGCTTTCTTTCTTTGTCCTTCCAGACTTCTTTTATCACACATATGGTATACCTTATCCATGGTTCCACAGTTCTTGGGTTCTTGGATATTCTCTCTCTCTTTTTTATTTTCTTTAAGGAGGTATGGTGATTGAACCTGGGACCTTGTACATGGGAAGCAGGGGCTTAACCACTTGAGCTACATCTGTTCCTCTCTCTTCCACTATTTTGATTCTTTGTTTTCTGTTTGTCCTTCAATTTGGAAAATTCCTATTGCTATATCTTCAAGCTCACTGATGCTATACTTGTCTTTGTCCAGTCCTCTGATGATCCCATTAAAGCCATCTTTTAATCTGTTAAACTGTTTGAGATCTCATTGTTCTTTCTTTGATTCTCCTTCTCTTAGCTTACATACCCACCAGCATTTGCATGTTGTTGACTTTTTATATTAATAAATGTATTAGTCAGGTTCTATAGGGAAAGAACTGATAGGAAATATCTATATTATGAGATTTTATAAAATTGTCTCATGTGACTGTGGGAATTCACAATTCCAAATAATATAGGAAAGGCTGCAAGCTGGGAGCTCTGATGAAGATTTTCAATGAATTCCCCAGAAGCTGACTGGCTGAAATAGAGATGGAAATTCTTTCTTCTATCTGCTGAAATAATCACTTCTCCTTTTAAAACTTTTAACTGATTGGATGAAATGTCTTTCATTGTTGAAGGCAATCTCCTCAGTTGATTGCAGGTGTAATCAGGCAGAGGGGCAATCAACTTACTAATGATTTAAGTCCACAAAAACTCCTCACAGTAACAATTAGGCCAGTGCATGCTTAACCAAACAAATGGCACCATTACCTAGCCAAACTGACACATGAAGCCAATCATCACAATCATAAGATATTTAAAATCTTTGCCTGATAATTCCAACATCTCTCCCATATCTGCTTCTGGTTCTGATACTTACCCTGATCTTTACACTGTGTTTTGCCTTAATTTACTTTGTGATTTACTGTTGAAAGCCAGGTATGATGTATCAGATTGAAGAAATTGTGTGTTCTGGTGTCTTCTGGTTTCTTCTGGTGTCCTTGTTTCTGTCTTCACTATTTTGTTTTGGCTTATTTGAGGCTCTTTATTAAATTGGGCCTGAGTCTTGCAATTCTATTTGTCTGTGACCCACTCCATGATCCATAGACTACAGAAAGGATGCTTTCTTAGAAGACATAAAAACAGCATTGATCTTGTACATCCCCATAATAGCGCTTGGTTGACCAGGTGCATTGTCAGTGAGCAGTGATTTTTTGAAAGGAATATCTTTGTTTTTTTCCCTGTGCAATAGGTCTCAACGTGGGTTTAAAGTATTTGTTAAACCATATTGTAAACAGATATATTTCATCCAGGCTTTGTTCTTCCATTTATAGAACACAGGCAGAGTAGATTTAGTATAATTCTTAAGGGACCTAGAATTTTTGGAATTGTAAATGAGAATTGACTTCAACTTAAAGTCACTAGCTGCATTTATCCCTGAACAAGGGAAACAGCCTGTCCTTTTTTTATTTGAAGGCAGGCATTAGCTTCTCCTCTCTAGCTCTGAAAGTCTTAGATGGCATATTCTTCCAATATATGGCTGTTGCACCTACTTTGAAAATCTGTTGTTTAATTTAACTGTCTTTTATTTTAGTTGGATCCTGTGAATAACTTGCCACAGCTTCTAAATCAGCATTTGCTGTTTCATCTTTCTCTTTCATATAATGGAAACTGCGTCTTTCCTTAAACCTCATGAACCAGCCCCTGCTAACTACAAACTTTTCTTCATCAGCTCCTTCACACCTCCCAGCCTTCACAGAATTGAAGATAATTAAGGACTTGCTCTGGATTAGACTTTGGCTTAAAGAAATATTGTGGCTCATTTGAACTTCTATCGAGAGCACTAAAACTTTTTCCAAATCAGCAATAAGGTTGTTTTGCCTTCTTATCATTCATGTGTTAACTGAAGTAGCACATTTAATTTCCTTTAAGAACTTTGCCTTTGCATTCACAACTTTGCTCACTGGCACAAGATGCCTAACTTTAAGCCTATATCGGCATTCCACATGCCTTCCTTACTAAGTTTAATTAAGTTTCTATTTTTTCATTTAAAGTGAGAATTGTGATACATTTCCTTTCACTTGAACAATTAGAGACCATGGTAGGGTTATTAATTGGCTTAATTCCAATATTGTTGTGTCTCAGGGAATAGGGAGGTCTTCAGAAAGGGAGAGAGATGGGGAACTACCAGCAGGTGGAGCAGTCAGAATACAATATTTTCTAAGTTTGCAGTCTCAAAGTCATGTAGGGTTCCTAGTGCCCCACATGAATTTCAGTGGTAACATCTAAGATGACTGACGACACATCACCATGACAGATACAATAATGAAAGTTTTGAAATGTTGCAAGATTTATCAAACTGTGACCCAGAGACAAGATGTGAGCAACTGTTGTTGGAAAAATGGTGCTGATAGACTTGCTCAATGCAGTGTAACCATGGAACTTCAATTCTAGAAAACATGGCATCTGTGAAGCACTAAAATAATGCTCAAAAAAGCAGAATGCCTGTATAGGAAAATTTCTTGATAACGTCATCTGTCATTTTGTTATAGCAGTTAAAATTTTATCTGTGATCAGACACAATTTTGATTTTTGATTACATAGAAATCTGATGTTTATAAGAAGTAGAGATGCTCTCCACTGAAAACAGCAGTGTTTAATAATCAATAAACTATAGTGTGATTCTCTAACTTTAAGGATTTAGTAAAGAAACGTGTGTGTATAGACAAATGAAACATTTTGCTGCAGAATAAGTCCTGAAGCAATTTGGATGTGGTCTTAGTCAGCCAAAGGGGTGCCAATGCAAAATACCAGAATTCTGTTGGCCTTATAAAGGGTATTTATTTGGGGTAGAAGTTTACATTCACAAGGCCCTAAAGAGTCCAATTCAAGGTACCATAAGAGATACCTTCTCACCCAGAGTCTATTGCCATGAATTTACACAAGATGGCAGGCGATGTCTGTGAGGGTTCAATCTTCCTCCTCCTCCCAAGGCTCTGGAGTCCCATGTTCTTCCAATGTCAGCCATAGGCTATGATAAGTCTATTCTCTCTCCTGGGCCTCATTCCTCTATGGACTCAGATGCTTTCTTCTCTCCACAAGGTCAGCTGTAGACTATAAGGCTCTCTCACTTCCTGAGGCCTCTGCTGTGTCTATGGATCCATCTCCATGCCTCTGTGTTCTTCTCCTGCATGTTTACTTCCCAGGGCTCCAGCTCAAATCTCTAACCTCACTTCTCTGGGCTGTGGTTTCTCTGTGAGTGCCCGCCCACCAAGGGGGCAGGGATGCAACGTCTTACTGATGTGGCCCAATCAAAACCTTAATCAATATTTAATCAAGTAAAAGTGAAGCCTCTGACTCCAATATAATGCAACATGCCCAGAGGAACAGAACAATTTACAAACATATTCCAATGTCTATTTTTGGAATTCATAAACACTATCAAACTGCTACAGTTGTATACATAGAGAATTTCATGTCTCCAAATCAAGCAGTAAAGCTTTGCTCATAATGAATATATCACTCAAAAGGAAATATATTTTTCCTATGAAGAGAGAATTGCAGGGTTGAATAATTATTCTTTAATGTATAATCAGGTGAATGAACTCTTCTAGACATTGTTCATTAATACAGGAAGTTAAACACATCCTGAAATTTATAAACTCTGAGGAAATGTGATCATTTCAAATTTTCATAATAATATTTGAAGCTTCCTAACACTGCAGCTATGTCTCCTTTGTACAAATTGATTATAATTAATTTTTTAATACTTTAAAACCAAATTTTAAAGATACTTAGATTACATAAATGTTACACAAAAAGTATAGGGATTCCCATATGCCCCACCTCCCATACCTCCCACAACCTCCCACATAAACAACTTTCATTAGTATGGCACATCACCTGCAATGGATATACACATCCTGGGACTTTGCCATTAAACATGGACCATAGTTCACATTGTAGACCACATTCTCTCCCACACAGTCTTGCATGTTATATGATGATATAAAATGGCCTATATCTGTCATTGCAATGTCACTCAGGACAATTTCCAAGTCCTGGAAAAACCCCTGTATTATAGCTGCTTTTCCCTCTCCCTGCCCCCAGAGCCTCCAGTGGCCACTGGCTCCACATCAATGTTGTAGTTTCTTCCATTGCTTGAATCACATTATGTCTATAGTAGAACACCAGTAAGTCCACTCTAATCCATAGCTCTTCCCCCATCCTGAGGAGTCTGGGATGGGGATGTCCCCTCCACCTCCAAGTGAGAGGGGCCTTATATTCCATGGATAAGATGGAGGGGGTTATCCAGCCTGCAGCTTCAGACTCTCTCCATTTCCTGGGATGGCCGTTGTCCATCATCGTCTCCTTGCCAGGTGTCCTGGGTGAGTACATTGAGCTGTAGAGTAGGAGTTGCAGCTCCACTGAGATTCTGGGCCCAGCTGGTACATGGACAGCCCAAAGACTCCAGTCTCTGGTTGTACACCTACAAACTCCGGCACCACGTATAGGTTTGAATAGAAGGGACAGATGAACCATGTGCAGGGAAGACATATTTGAGTCCAACTCTGTCACTCTCAGGAACAAAAATTCCAAACAAAAATAATAAAATTCTTATATTACAATACATTTTCAAAGTGTAATTTAAAGGAGCCTCATTATCTGAAAAATGAAGTACATTTAATAATCACAATTCAAGGTATAAAGCTGAAAATTCTTTCAATTTGAAAATTGAAAATAAGTGTAGCAAAAATATTATTTTAATCTATTCTAGTTCAAATCAGAAATAAGATATTGACTCTAGAATACTTATGTGATGAATTTCAAAATGAATTCTGCATATTAGTGCATATAATCTAAAGTGGTATTCAGATGTATAATGGAAATATTAAACTCCTTTATTATTAAATATAAAACTAATGAAATAAACAACATAATCAAGTTTTTCTAAGTCTTAGAGAAAAATCAATGAATTTAAGCAAATAAAAGCAGAGAAATAAAATGGTGAAATTAAAATAACAATTAATTAAAAGAAAATAAATTTGAAAAATATTTATCATTAAGCATAGAAGCATTAAAGATCCAAAATAAAATAAACCAGGAATAATACTTGTCATGAGAGGAAGAAAGAAACAGACAAGTAACATAGGGAAAAAATATATAATGACCCATAGGATCAAAAAATATCATCAGTTAAATTCAGAACAGATTTAAAATCTTTGATCAGATTTTGTCTTCTGCCATGACATTGTAAGTGATATAAGAATTTGCCTCCATCATAAACAATTCTAAACATGAACAAAATTCACATGAAAACTTATTTTCAGGTATTGGAGAGAAGGCATAACAGGTCAGATATCCGTGAGATAATGGAAAAGTTTTATAGAAATATTTAATAATTAATAGAAACAAATTTCAAGATGAACCCATAGTTTGAGTTAACATCCAGAGAATGTAAAATAGCTTTATACATATATGCATACATAAATGTCTCTATTAAAAAGTAAGACCAACTATGTGATGAATATAATAGGTGAAAAGAAATAGAATATACAAATAACTATAAATATAAGTATATATATATTACTGTTCAAAATAGTACTATTAAAAAATAGACCTTTATATTCCAGAGATATGAGGGACAGCATAAAATAACCATAGACCCAATTTTTCAAAAATTAAAAAATTCCTTAACAGAGCTTCAAAACAAATTAATCAAAATTTGGCAAGATTAAAACAAGGAACAGAATTTAAAAAAAATAAAGTCATTGAATACTTGTCAAGAGTAAAGCTCTAATTTTTTTGAAATGTAGTCCAAATAAATCATGTTTTCTTTCTCTTTCTTACTCCTGATCTTCTACCAAAATTACTCTACTCTTAACATGATATATTGTAATCCTTGCAATAAAGATTCAGCAGAAAAAATGTACTCATGAAATTGTTTTTGTAAATTATTCTTTCTTCAAATTTTACTTATATTATTTGAAAGTACATTTAATGAGTAAGAAAATTGATTTCAATGTTGCAAATATATACTCACTCCTATTGATTTTGCAAGAAGTAAACAGAGCCTATTGAGGTGGCATTGACATAGAAAATCTCCATTAGCCTCTCTCATTTGGTTTAAATCCTGAGGTCACCAATTATGACATAAATTGATGCTTGCTTTTAAATCTTTAAGTAAGCTTTTCTGAGTTTCAATGAATTTTGATGAAGAGAATAATTGTGCTTTTAAAAGTTAATCAAATATATATGATTCTATAATTCCTTGATCCATGCCATCAAAATTTCTCCTGGTAATCTAAACTGTAAATAGTTTCTCTTATAAAAGGAGTGCCTCCTTAATATGCATGTAAACTATTCATTAGTGTTAATTAATGCAAGAGTCACAAGAAAGCATTTCACCTGTTTATATATAAAAGTGATCTCTTGCCCATTAAATGAATTATAAAATACTTAGTCATCTCAGCTCTGATTTTTATGTTCTTCTATCATGTTTCTTATTAAAATAATACATGAAAATAATAAAACAGGTTGCAGAAACATTTTTGTGTCAGAATACAATATATCTGCTGTGCCAATGAATTAGGAGACACTGACAAAATTGGTGAAATTCTGCTGTTTTCCTTGTGATGCCTCAAAATTGTCCATCCATCAGCTGGGGCACACCCCTGGAAACAAGATACTTATGCTGCACCAGCCAATGCAAAATACCTTAAAGTTTGGTTTTACTTAGGTTTAACATAATATAGGCCAAGATGTATTACAAAGATTTAATAATAAATTCATGATGTTGCTGAAAATACAGTGTGTTAAATATTCAAAAATATTTTATTTTATTCAAAGGAAAATATTCAGAATAAAACACATCTGAATATTAACATTTGTGAAAGATTTTCATCTTCTACTTTCAGTTTTGTTGTATTCTAATTTTTGTGTAACGAACAATGTTTATCCTTAAGATAGTGTCACTATCTTAAAATAAAAATATTTCATTGTGAAAAAATCTAGTATTCTATCCCTGGTGGTTAATTTTTTGGTCTGCAGCTATAGATTAATTATTTCTGTAGAAATATCTTCTCTTTTACCTATTCATAAAACAGAGCATCACAAAAACACCAAGAAATGATGCTCAACATTATGTGGCTTCTAAGAGATAAGGGACTCCATGGCACAAACTTAACATGGACACAGTCCTTGGAACATGTCAAGCAATCTTCCTTGGAAATTGGTTCCAGTGATGTTATACATGATCAGAAAGCCTCAATCTAAGATGTGCCATGAAATTGTCAGGATGAAAGGCAAGGATTCTCCTTCTCTGCTTGTGTTCACAGTAGTTCCCTGGTAAACTTATAAGCCATAATTTACGGGGGAAATTTCCATTGCACTAGGATCTGAATAGAATTTTATGTTGATTTATTTTACCTCACAGAATTAAAAATGCATGCATGGAAAACTAAACATAATTTAACTCAAAGGAAAGAAATATTTCACAGAAATTTCAGGCTTCTTAAATAGTATCCATATTTTATTTGTGAAAAAAATTTTATTTTTATCAATTTCTTGACAGATAATTGTGGTAGAAAAGGTACTGTTCTCAAAGGCAGAGTGTTTTATTTTACAGTTTGCACCACACATTTTTATAGGTTTTGACAAAGTGTATAATGGCCTGTATTTGTCATTGCAATGTAATTCTGAACATTTCCAATGTCTCCCCCAAAATGCACTCATGTTATAACTATTCTTCCCTCTTCCTCCCTTCGGAAACTCTGGTGACCACTGCCTTTATATTGATGATACTAGTTCTTCCATTGCTAGATTAATAATAAGTCTACTTTAGTCCATAGTTTGCATTTCCCCTTATGTTTGTTCATTCCTCAATCTTGAATATTTTAGGATGGTGATTCCCACTCTGTTTCTGATTGAGAGTGGTCTTAGATACAATGGGGCATATGGATGGAACTGTCTTGCTTGCAGTTGTAGATACTCTGTTTTGGGGCTGAGTGCTGTCCATCATCATCATTTTATTGTTTCCTGGGTGAGTCCCATGAACAGCAAAGTGAGTGTTGCAACTCCGCTGAGATTCAGGGCTCAACCAGCGTATGAACAGACAGAAGATTTAAGTCTCTTGTACGTATATTAAATGATTATAATACTATTTACAGGTTCAAGTAAAAAGAGTAGAAGAGCCATATATATGGAAATTTAAATAAGTGTAACTCTCTCTACATACATTAGCATCCTTTAATTTGCATCGCTATTGAGCCATCATCTATTTGATTACAAATGCTCAGGGGTATATTCAAGAATATAGTATATTTTTAGAAATATACATAGTAATTCTAAGGCATAAAATATGTCCTAAAATTGTGGTTTAAATATATATATATAAATATTTATAAATTAATTAGTTTATAATCTTGCTATGAATATTTCTAAATCTGTAGAGTTCTTATAATAATTAAACTAGATGCTGAATGATAAAATTAACACAGTACTAATAAATTTTGACCACTATCATCAGAATACTTACATTATTGCAAAATTTTGACTATACAATGCCTTTTGTTATGAAAATATTTGCCGGTGTTTTAGAAATAATTTTAGTTTACCTTATTCATAAGCAGCAAAAAAGGAAAAATAAAACTTCAATATTTGGTCTTAGAACAAAGTAAATTATTGTGGTAGAGTTAAGTTACAGAAAAAGTATGAGAACTTTTTTCATGAATTATAAAAAGTATATAATATTAATACAGGTTGTTAATAACTGGGTAGGTTGGGGATAAAATACACCAAATATAGGTATTAGTAATATTTTGATAATGTTCTTTCATAGTTTGAAACAATTGTTTTACAACAATGCAAAGTTTTAGTGGTGGGGTGATATATGGGACACGTGTATGATGATATGCATGTTTGTTTTGATGGTTCACAAATTTACTATATCCTTATTGTTTATGTATGTTAATGTATGAATGATAAACATCAATAAAAAAGAAAAAAAAGTATGTGAGAACATTAAAGAAAATACGCAAAATATTTTTAATAGTAAAGAAAATAGAAATGTCCTAAACACTTTTGATAGTTTTCTTAGTTCTTCTAGGCAAATCTTACATATGTGTCTATATATATTACATATTTATACAAAATGACCATCATTTCCTGTTTTTCTTTTGCAGCTTTCAGCTTCCATTCATCCCTAAACTATTTAGTAAAACATTTCTCATTTAAATTTGTTAGATGAATGTTTTCTTGTTACATAAGCAAAACAAAAAAATCTCATCTTGCAATGCTTTAAGGCCTCACGTTTTAAACTTCATGAGGTCAAATATCTGCATGCAGTAATAAATCTTTTGTGTCTACCTGCTAATCATTTGAAAACCCTCCTCTTCTGTGATGTTTCAACAGCTTCAGTAATTAGTTTTTCTTTTTTTAATTTCAATATTATTAAAAAATTTATTTCCTTTCTCCCATATTCTATAAGTTTGTTACACTGTTTAAAAAGAAATAAATGCTTTAGTTAGATTCTTTGCTCATTAAAAAAATAGAGAAAATTTATAAAGCTAAGAATGGATAACGAATCCAAATTTTGAGTCATCCCATAAGTTTTATTCAGATAGTTGGATAAAATTTCCGTTAAAAATTCCTCTATACAACTTGGAATTGCAGTTTTAATTTTCTCTATTATTCATTGCATATTTTAAAAAGTATTTTTTCTTCATTTTCCAAGTATTTGACTGTTATATTTAAACTTTTCCAATTGATATTTCTTTGCATTGTGATTTGTGTTCTTATAGCTTATATTATATTTTCTTTGTAGAATTACATCTCGTTGTTTTACAAAATGATTTTTAAATAATATAATGTTCAACCTCTGTATTATGGTTTAAATGTTTAACAACTTTTCAGCAATTTCTCACTGTTCATTAATTTATTCAAGTAATTAAAATGTGTTTTATTTTTCTCTATATCCTGAATTTCTATGGAAATTTCAACTTATCATATATAATATTGATATAAATTATTCTATTATGAGATATTTTTGCTTTGAACTCTATATTACCAAGAATCTATATTTATTGTATTCTTCTTTCTTTTCTTTACAATCAGAGATGTCTTTGATAAGCATTTATTTTTAAATAATATATTTTTTACTAGTCTCTCATCTTGTACATACATTGTTCTTTTCCTATATTTATAAACTCTTTATATTATTCTAGTCATTTTTATGAAAAGTGCTGGCCTTGCTATTATTTTTGTGCATGTTTTTAAATATTTTGACAATGATGGTCTACTGATTCTCTAATTTTTCAGACAATAATAAGTTCAGGATATGCTTAAGTTTTAATTAAATACAGAATACCCTATCCTCTTATAATATATTTTAGAAAGCATTTATGACATTATTAAATAAATATAATTTAAACTTTGGAAAATATGTAAACACTGGACTATTTGCCTAGTACTTTTTAACCCTATTTATATCAGTGTATATCATAAATTATATAAGATTTTATCTGAAGTATTTTTAAGACAAAATCCTTCTGTTCATGGTAGTATGTCAAAATTATATGTATTGTGAAAGTTGAAGTCATTAAATAACAAATAAATTGAGACTGGAATAGATCATGTCAAAATATATTAGTTTTCATTTGCAAATTATTGATATTACATCATACTGATAAAAATGGATTATATTTACTGAGCACCTACTGAATGCCAGACAATATTCAAATGGCTTTAGGTACATAATTAGTTTATCTTCATATGATAACTCTCAGTTTGGTTCTTTAAATGTCTAAAATTTAATCTCATTTAATAGATTGCTATCTTCCTACTTGTTCAGGAAAGTCTTAAGAACAATCTTCTAATTTTCTCTGTGTCACACATCTCACATCTAGTCAAACAGAATATCATATTAATTCATGTACACAATATATTTGAAGTGTGATTATTTCTCAATACCTCTTCTGCCACACTGTGGTTAAAAGACCCACCATCTGCATCTTTAAATTTTAGCTGAAGCCTAGATTTTCCCTGTTTTCTGCCATATCCCCCTTGACTTTATCTCAATGATGGGCCCAGGTTGTTTTTGTTAAAAAGTAAGTTGCATCATGTCACTTTGCTTCACAAAACCTACATGTCTTCCCATCACACTAAGGCTTAAAAGCAAAACATAATATACTTCAGATTCAACATGTGCTTGTCCTTCTGCTTATTTCTATAAACACACCCTTTTTGATTGTGCCTGTTCTGCTGTCTTTGGTGCAGCCTCACTGACCTTCTTAAGCTTCCCTATTCACATTAGTCCTGATGCTGCCTGGACATCCATTTCTTCTTCTTCCTGAATTTCCCTTTGCCCAGATAACTGCATGGACCTTTTCTCATGCTCTTTCTCATAAGATCTTCCCTTACTACCCTACTTAAAATCATATCTACCCCATCCCTTGTCCTTGCTGCATTTGTTTTCCATAGCAATTACCCAATCTAATATTCAATATATTTTCTTATATACTTTGTTTCCTGTCAGTTTTCCTCCACTATGAAAGCTCTATGATCACAAGATTATTACCAGTTAGGTTCAATCCTGTTTCCCCAGGACCTAGAAAAGTGCCCTTATAAATGTATTTGAATGGCTGCATTTTAGAGTATGAAATTGGGGCACAGAGATATTAAAAAGCATTTTAATGATCAGTCAACAGGTTAAAAGTCAAGCTCACATTTGAATCCAGACAGTGTCGTTGTAGAGCTCATGTCCTTCATCACTACTCTGTGGTATGACTGTTTTTCTACAAAAATATATTGCTCTTGTCTGAGTTGAAAAAAAAATCCATTTCTCTATTATATATTTTTAAAAACTAACAAAAATAACAAAGTTTTGTAAAAGTACATATTGCTGACAGGCATTCTATAAAGACAGTGTGACTTTGGCAGTACCATCTAAATCTTTCCAAACATACATGTAGAGTCTAATTTACAAAAAATAAGAACTTTTTAAAGGAAAGAATGATTTATCAGGTGATATGATTGGGATGGTGCAAGAACCTGTATTAGTCAGGTACTGGCTATCCTGGTATAAGAAAAGGGTCAGAAACAGAGTGGCTCAACAATGGGGACAGTATCATCCTTGGAGTAACAATGTGCAGACTTTTGCTGACCATAATTTATGGGCGGTTCTATTCCATGAGATAACTCCGGGACTCAGGCTTCTTCTATGTTCTTGCTCTACTATCTTCCAAGATGTTCTCCCTTTTGTGCGTGTATAAAGACGTTTCAGATTGCACTCTCTCCACTTCCCAGTCTGAGGGAAATGTGAGATTTACACATTGGGAAAATAATTCCTTTTTATCATGTAGATTGTTTTTAAGGAAAATTTCAAGTTCTCGATAAGTTATAGAGCTGTTCGGGTTACCTATTTTTCTGGTATGAGCATCTTTAAGGAATTGTACATTTCATCAATTTTATGAAATTTAATAGCAAAAGATATTTATGGTATTTTATTACTATCCTTTTAATTTTTGTGAGTAATTATAATGTTATCCATTCTTTCATTCCTTTATTGCAATTTTGTCTTTTCATAGTGGTTGCCCTAGGTATTATTAACGTTTGATAGACATATAATTAATCATTCCCATTATTTGTGATATATTTGTGGTAAATTTTACTTTTATACATAACTCAGGCTTCACAATGAATCATAGTAGTTTTCCTTTAGGCAATTGTTTTTAGCAATTGATTTTTTAAAAAAAAAATCCAATATTTCATATATTTATGGTCAGTTTCACATTTTGACATTATTATTTCTCTGAATAGACTCAAGGTTCCTTCTGTACCATAATCCTTCTGCCTGGAAAATTTTTCTTGTACAAGTCTGCTGGCTATAACTTATTTCTGTGTGTGTTACTTTTCATGAAAATGTCTTATATCATTATTATTTTTGTAAGATATTTAAGTGGATATTGAATCCTGCAAAATCTGTTATCATCTATCAGTATTTGAAAGATGTCTCTCCATTTTGTTTTGGCTTGTAACATTTTATGATGTCTGTTAAAATTTACTTGGTTTTTCTTCTGTATATTATATATACTATCCTTTGACTACCTATATAATTTTCTACTTATCTTTGTTTTCTGCTGTGAGACCAAAAATCTAAATGTGTTTTGTTTTTTTGGTTAATTTCCTGTGTGTATTTCACTTTCCTGATGTTTTTTGGCATTCATGGACCTGAGGTATCTTTCCTTATTTTTGATATCTTTCCTTATTTTCAGAAAAGTTTATTTCATTATCTCCTTAAATAATTCTTCATATGCACTCCGTTTCTATTCTTGTTATAGCAATCTAACTATATGTTTATTATAGGGTTTGATATTGTACCACAGCTTTTCGATACTTTTTGCCCAATACTTCATATTTTTCTTTAATGTTTTCTTCTTTTAACTCCTATTGGCTTATCATCAAATTAACTCATTCTTTTCACAACTTTATTGAACTTATTGATAATCCTGTTAATGGACTTTTTTGTTTCTTATTTTGAGTGTATGCCTTTTCAAAGCTCTATTTCTAACATTGTATTGGACATTAACTTATAGATTACATTCCTATTGTGCAATTTCTCATAAATCCACACATGTTGTTATCCCCTCAACTAAATCCTATAATCTACTAATTGTCCATGATCGTTTGTCCAAGACCACCTATGGTGAAACAATTTGGTTTTACTGCTCATTACATCGAGGAAGAACACATGCCATGTGAAAATGTGGAGTTTCTAAGTAAGAGTGTTTTATAAAGAGCATATTACAAGACCCAGGCATCAGTTGGGTAACTATGGAGAAGGTATAAGGAAGCAAAGGTTTGTTATTTATTTGGGTGATGTTAGAATGCAGGAGAAACTCCATGATTATCAACAGATTTTATTTATCACTTGGCAGACTAAATACGTATAAAACTATAATTGCTAAAGATGTGGAAATTCCTCATTTAGTAGGAAAAGAGGAGAACATTATTTGATATTTTGTGTTTCACAGTGAACTTGTCTGAAGATCTCCCAGTCTGTCCATAGTCTTTCTCATGAGCATTTGTATAGACCCACAAAGAAGATACTAAGAATGAATGCAAAGCCTTTGAATGTAGGGTTCACTATTTTTCCCTATTAGCACTGCTGCTCACACTTGGCTTTAACATTTCTGTAAAATGTATCTGTATTCTCCCCTGTGTGCTTCTACAGTGGTCACATTTTTCTCCCACCTTCTGTGAAAGATGAAACAGTTCATTTGTCCTGTCTCCTCTTTGAGGGACTTGTCTCTCCTTGGAATTTGATCTCATATGTTGCAACCTCATCTTTCCGGTGGGCTGAAGAAAATTTATGATTGTGTTGATAAATGGCTTTTATCAACTTTATTGAGCCTATTGACAAAATGGCCTGTGTAGATTTCTACATTCTAAGGAGTAGTGGAAGTTCTATATTTCCTTTTAAATATTATTCAATGTTGTGACTTAAAATATCTCCTTTCTGGAAAACTCCACACTTGACAGTACAGTATATTTTTAGGTTCTAGTATTTCACCTTGGAAGTGTAAGGAACCTCCTAATCACTCTATGTATAACTGGTCTCATCCATTTACTTTTACAGTCTTCTTTTCTTCCTCCTCCATTGTCTTCTTTCTACTCTCTTCCTCCTCCTCCTCCTTCCTCTTCCTCCTGCTCCTCCTCCTCTTCTTCTTCTAATGCTAATACTATCTAATGTAATAATGTTAATGTAATAATAATAATAATAATTCTACTACTTCTTTTAATATATTTGATATTGCTCACTCAGGCCCCAAAACTGCAAATTCTACATTTATCAACTAACTAAATGATCTGTCAAAGCCAGTAGAATCTAGTTTCCTAACAGTTGTGATTCTTGCATAGTTTTGTTTTTCTTTCTGCCATCAACAAAATGAAGACCTTCAATGATTCATATGGCATTTTCTGGGGGCTGTTAATGCAGTTTTCAAGGTATAATGATCATTCTGTTTTTCATTCTTTGAATTAAAGTGCTTAAAACCCATTATTCTATGCCCAGGAGTTTGGGTTTGAACCCTGGTTTCACCTTTAAGGGCTTTTGGGACTCAATCATATTTCTTAGAGATGATGTCCCTCTTTTTCTTCAAATGTGATTATGTGAAATAATAGAACAACATTTTAGAATTGTTATGAGGGTAAATGACTTATTATATGCAATACATTTATATAATGTCCAGGAAATACAAAGCTGCATGTAAGTCCTAATGATTGTTACTATTACTCATTCTGCAATATCACCATTTACTCAAAAAATATTTTCTGTATGAACTATATGTTCCAGGTATTATGTTGTGCCCTGGGGATACAACTGTGTGGACAGAGACACAATTCTTGTATTTAACTTTCACCATTGCAGACTCAGGTACATCATTGAACTGATGGCAATAATTGTATCAGGACTGATATTTTTCTTGTGTGTCCTAATAACTTATAAGAATAATAGATTTATTCTTCATATTCAACATATTTTCTATATTATTCCTTTCAATTATGCTTTTACTACATCTGCATAAACAGTTGTTTCTCAACCTCGCTTTAGTTAATATTTATGACCACCACTCCTCCAAAGACAGTTTTTAAATGAGAGAAAGCAGGCTTTGGGTTTTCCCATTTAAGTCATTAACATTTTTCCCATTCAAGTCATTAACATTTTTTTAATTAAATGAAAAATTTATAAGTATTTCATACTGTTATAGTCACTCAAACTCTTTGGTTAATTAGAATAGGTGATTTGGTGTTCTAATTTGTTTTGTCTTATTTTTATTTGAAAACATAGACTTCAGTCTAAAATCTGCCTTATCTGACACCTCATTTGAGCATTTCTGTTTCTCTGCCTTTATTCTTTTCACTAATTCTAGGAAATCATTTTTTCTTGATATTTTCAGTTTTCCTAAATAATATTTACCTGATCTTTTCCAGAGGATTGTTAGAATGGGGTTTTCATTTCTTTCATTATTTCTATTCTAAAAAGATTTTTGTCTTACTCATATGATCCATATCAATATAGTAAAAATGGAGGTTGAATAACATTGGAAATTCAATATTTTACGGAATATTATTTGCAAAATATTATGTGACCTCATGAGTGACTGAAAATTCTGATAGGGAGGACACTTAAAAGTTTTTTTAAAACATTCTATATTAAATAACTAGTAAATTCTAGGCTCCAACCAGTGCTAACCGAGAGATAATAAATGAATCCTTGGATTCTGGTACAGGTAACCCTTTCATTCTCAATTTTTAAACTATAGATGATACAGGAAAGATATTTATTTTAATTTTCACTTTTGTTGGTCTTTTTACTCTCAAATATTAAGGTTTATATCTGGGTGAAAGTTTTTTTTTAATAATTTTCACATTAATATTTAATTACTATTCTATATGGCTACTTTAATTATTATTTTGCTTGTATTTATTTATTTATTTCACTAAATCCAAGTCAACAATATGTAAACAAGCATAATGCATTTAAAAAATAATTTCTGATTATTTTCTTCATAATAATTTTTACCATTCCTGTCAGAATGTGTCAGGGATATGGAAAAGTTATAGATTGTCAAGAAATGAGAGTCCCCAAAGCAATAGAATGCACAACATTTAACTGTTAAAAGAAGACATAATGCCAAGTAAACAAGAAATATGATTGAAACATGAACTTTCACACCAATTTTAATTCAATCATAGTGCATCTTTCCAATAAACACCTTGATTAATTCTGTTCAGCAAAACCCAGAAGACTTAAGGCAACTGGACCAACCGAATTCAGATATTCTATATTTAAAGTTGTTTTTAAATTAAATCTTACTGAGATAGTTTGTCCTTCAATATTTATTCCAAACTTCTTAGATAAGTGTTAATATACTCATTCTACTGGTGAGCAGATTATAGCAAATAATTTTACATAATTGCTAAAAGCTCTAGATTTCTGATGTTCTTTTCCAATGATCTGTGCACTGATATGCTCTGTGCACCTCATGTGTTTAGGTATGAGAAGGAAATTTCTTTTAGCTGTTCACTTTGTGTTTTAGTGTGATTTATTATGAAAAGAGCAAATAGAATACAATGGTAAATTAACTAGTTCACCAGATGACTTTAGAGATGACCTGAGTTGAACCAATGAACCATAAATATTTTTTATGTCTCAGGCACAGTTGTCTTCTCTGTTCTATCCCACTGTCATTCCAATGCTAAATCACTTGATCTATTGTTTGAGGAACTAAGGTGTGAAAAACACTCTTTTGAGAGTCATACACAGAAAATTTTCAGGAGTAATCTATGGATGCAATTAAACAAACTTGCATAGTCTTAGCATTGAATTACACCAGCAATTGGAAAAATATTACAGTAATATCAAATGGCATAACACAAACTATTTGATCACTTATAGTCTTCAAATTTGGAAGATCATTTACCTTTTTTTTTGTTTGGATTGAACACTGATTTACTGTAGTAGAAGGTCATTTATGCACATCAAGTATTCATAACATAGACATATGGAAATAAGTAATGCAGAATATGGGAAGTGCCTGAAATTTATGCCATACCATGGATGTGTGAGAAGGCATCACCCAATAAACTATGAAAATATTTATTTGATACTTGATATATCTATATATTCTGTTGTCTTTACATTTAGCAAATTAAGAGTAGAACATTAAGACATTTTTTTAGGAGAGGAAGCCCTTCTATCTGCATGGACATCCTCCACTTAATTTTTCCTCTATAGCAGTTATTACCACCCATATCCACAGAATAAGTTGTTATTATTGCCTACACCTTGCAATAGAATGTCATTCTTGTTAGATTGGCCTCCTCCAAGTTTCTCAAACTGCATGGCCATGACCTACAAGTGGCCTTTGCCCTGGTGTTCCCCTGTTTGGAACTCTTTGTTCTCATGAAAATGTATGATTAACTATTTTCCCCTCAATTCTTTGATCAAATGCCAACTTTTTACTGAAGCCTGCCCTGACCACACTGTATCCAGTTGCTTTGTCATGCCCTTACCCCCAAATCTCTCAGCCCCTAGTTTTTATTATATATATATATATATTTTTTTTTTAATGTTACTTCTCATGTTCTAATATGGCATAACTTACTTCTGTATATTTCTCTGTATCTCCTAGCTGAAGTGTAGGGCCTAAGATGCCAAAGATTTTTTATTGTTTGTTATACTGTGTACATGTTATCTGTTACATTGAAGATATACAATGAATTATTTATTAATAAATTACATGAAGTGGCATCATGAATAAAAAACATGTACTATATAATTAAACTTGCAGTAAAATTCCTCCGACAAATGTATTAATTTTAATAATATATATGATAATTTAAAATTTTCAGAATAACATTTGAATTTTTCTTTTGTTGCACCTAAAGAATAGATATCACAAGAAGATGACCCAAATATTGGTAGTGGGATTCTCTGTAGGGCCTCTGCTGAAGACTGAGCTGTGTATGTGCAGATGAAGAATCAACAGGTGAAGAGAGGTTACTAAAAGGCTGAGAACCATGCATTCATACCAAAGTTCATTTATAAGACTCTAATATGATTAATCCATAAATTTCTTTATATTTTCAATGTTTAAACTAAATACATTTAAAATTTATATTCAAAATATTTAAAACTGCAAGACTTTCAATATGAAAATCAAAATAGATAAAATGATAAATGTGAATTTAAGTTATTCTTGGTTAAGTAGGAGTTAAATTATTTAACTCTAGGATATTTATGTAATGGTTGTCAATACGAAAAATTCATAGCACTGCATTTTTTTAAGATAGCGTGGCCACCAGATGAATAATGAAAATATTAAATTCTTGTATTATTAAACAGTTAAAAAAAATAATATGTTTGGAGGGGGTGTGGCCAAGCAGTTGAGCACCCAACTCCCACATGGGAGGTTCTGGGTTTGTTTCCGAGTGCCTCCTAAAGAAAACAGACAACAAGCAAAAACACTGAGCTGACCATGAGCAAAACAATGAGCCAAACAATGAGTAAACAGTAGAGGGAACAAACTCAGGGGAGCTGCTATATCTCAGTGGTTGAGTGTTGGCCTCCATATGAGTCCTGCATTCAATCCCTGGTCCTAGAACCTTAAAAAAAAAAAAAAAAAAACCAATGTGCTATTTCGGTGTACTACAATAAAACCAATTAATTTAACCTAGAAATGGTAGAAATAACATGCTAAAACTAGAATAACAATAAATTAAAAGGAAATAAAATTTAATAACATTTATCAAAAAAAGAGAAAGATAAATAAGCCACAAAAAAAGTTTAAAAAATACATGAAATATAAAAGAGATTGATAACAAATATAGAGGAAAATATAGTTAGATATATGTCAAACTATATCAGCATTTAAATCAGAAAAGATTTGAAATCTTTTGACAGACTTTGGTTTCTGCCATGAAAGTGTAAGTGGTACTTGAATTCAACTTTTGTCTTAATTCTAACGCTGAACAAAATGCAGATGTAAACTGTTTTAAGGTTTTGAAAACAGACTAGCAGATCACTTATCCAAGATATAATGGAAATATATGCAATTGGACTCATATTTAACCTTTCTGTGCTGCTTAGACTTGGAAATTATAAAGTAGAAACTGAGTATAAAGGTCTTGCATAGCTGAAGAGCAGAGATTGGAGTTTCCACCATTACAGAAGTTGGAACAGAGAAAATAGTCATCAAAAGAAGATGACCCAAATATTGATACTGGGATTCTTTGTTGGGCCTCCACTGAAGACTGAGCTATATATGTGCAGGTGAAGATCAACAGGCCAAGAGAGGTTACTAAAGGGCTGAGAACAATGCATTCGTACCAAAGTTCATGAAGGGCTGGGAGAAACTGGATTTACATCCCAGTCACTAAGATGAATATCTTTGATTAACTCAGGCATCAAGTTAAGACAACAATACAAAACAAAAAACAACAAAGCACATTTGAAATAAGGACAATACACTGCAATGAATACCATGTCCTAAGACTGAGGGCAAGAAGAAATAGATCACCCTTAACAAAGAATAAAGAAAAGCCTAAGAAAATCAAAAGACATTGTCAGTAATTTATTGCAAGCCAGAAAAAAACTTTTATTGAAAGACAGCACAATCTAGGCTCCCTACAATGTATCATTCACAAAGTACATTCTATGATAAAATTAAATTATCAAACATAAAAAAGCAAGAAAGTGTGAACCACGTTAAGGAAAAAAAGTTTATAGAAACCAATTTCAAGATCAACCCAAAGTTTGAACTAGAGCCAAGACTTTAAAAGTTTTGAACATATGTTTAGTGTCCTTAGGAAAGGATGTTCCAGTGAGGAAATTATATGGAAAAATCATAGTAGAAAAAAAGTGCAGACTGAAATAAAATGAACTAAATAGAAATTATAGAAAGGAAAAATAAAATGTATGCTAAGGACAAATTTTCCAGAAGGACTAAAGCCAGTTGGAGGTTATCAAAGAGAGAATGAATAAATTTGAAAACAGATCAATAAATGTTAAAGAGGACATTAGAAGCAAAGCTAAAAAATTTCTTTTAGTTTTTAGTGAATGAAAACGAAACTACAACATAGTTTTTAGTTTTTAGTGAATGAAAACGAAACTACAACATACCAACATTTATGAGATTTCATGAAGGCAGTGCTTAGAGAGAATTTTAGAGCTTTAAATGCATACATTAAAATAGAAGAAAGACCTCAAATCAGAGACCTAACCTCAAAACTTAAGAAACTAGAAGAAGAAAAGGAAAGAAAACCCAAAGCAAGGTGAAGGAATGAAATAAGAAAAATTATAGCAGAGATATGTGAAATAGGAAACCAAATAAAATAGAGTGAATCAAAAAAAACAACAACACAAATTTTAGTTTATTGAAAGGATCAACAAAATTGATATTTAGCTAGACTGACAAAGAAAAAAGAGAAAGGATACAAATAAAAAAATCAGAAATGAAAAGTGGTACAGTACTATCAACGCAACTGTTATTTAGACTCCAAAAGAATTAGATCTCAAAAAATCAACTACTAGTAAAGAGATCATTTCTGTGCCCTACAAAGTAAAGCCCAGAACCAGATGACTTTAGAATTCTACCAAACATTACAAGTAGACATAACTCCAATTCTGCTCAAATTATTCCAAAAATTTGAAGAGGTGGGAACACACCCTAATTCATTTCAAAAGGTCAAAATCACCCTCATACCAAACCTAGATAAAGATACCACAGAAAAGAAACCTACAGACCAATTCTCTTATGAATATAGATGTTAAAATCATCAAGAAAAATTACTAACAGATTCCAAGAGCATATTTAAATAATTAGATGGCAGGATCAAGTTTGATATATCCCTGGTATACAACGTTGACTCAACATAATAAAATCAATTAAAGTAATATGCAAAATTAACATAATGAAGGAAAATAGATACATGATCATCTCAATTGATGCAGAAAAAGCAACTGACAAAATCCCACATCCTTTCATTTTAAGAACATGTAGAACACTAGGAATAGAAGGATGCTTCCTCAAAATGATAAAAGGCATATATGCAAAGCTCACAGCTAACGTTCTACTTAATGTTGAAATTCTGAAAGCTTTCCTTCTAAGATCAGGAACAAGATGAAGATGCCCTTTGTCACCACTGTTGTTCAACATTATACTGAAAGGTCTTGCCGCAGCAATTAGGCAAGACAATAAGTCATCCAAATTTTAAAGGAAGAAGTAAAATGTTCTCTATTTGCAGATGATACTATCCTATATGCAGGCAATCTTAAAGAAAACCACAACAAAGTTCCAGAGCTAATAAAGGAATTCAGGAAAGTGGTGGGACACATGATCAACACACAAAAATCATTAGTGATTCTATACAAAGGCAATCATAATTAGAAGTAGAAATCAAGAAAATAACCCCATAAACAACAGTAATTAAAGAATAAAATATCTAGGCATAAATTTAACAAAGATTTGTACACAGAAAACTGCAAAGCACTGCTAAAAGAAATCATGAGGAACTAAATAAATGGAGTACATTCTGTGTTGATAGATTGGAGCAATAAATATCAATAAGATGTCATTCCTATCCAAAGCAATTTATAGATTCAACACAATCCCAATCAAACTTCCAAAAAACTTCTTTGCAGAAATGGAAAAGCCAATCATAAAATTTATATGGAAGGATAAGGGACTCTGAATAAAGTCATTCTGAAAAGGAAGAATGAATTTGAAAGACACACACTTCCCAATACTAAAACTTATTACAAATTCACAGTAATCCAAACTACATGATACTGGCCAAAGGACAACATACAGACCAACAGAATAGAATTGAAAGCTCAGGAATCAAAACTCACATTTACTGTCAACTGATTTTGAATAAGGGGATAAAGACCACCCAATTGAGAAAGACTCGTCTCTTCAAAAAATGGAGTTGGGAGAATGGAATACCTATTGGCAAAAAAATCTACAGGAGGACCCTTTTTTAACACCATATTCAAAAACCAACTCTAAATGGATCAAAGACTTAAATATAAAAGATCTATCAAAATTCTAGAAGAAAATGTAGGGAAGCATCTTAAGGACTGTGTTAGGCAAAGCTTAATTAGACATTACACCCAAAGCATAAGCAACAAAATTAAAAAAAAAATAAATGGAAGCTCATCAAAATTTATAACTTTTGTGCCTCAAAGCACTTTATCATGAGAATAACAGGACAACCTACAGAATGGGTGAAAATATTTGAAAACCACATATCTGATAATGGTTTAATATCCAAAATATATAAACAAATCCTTCAACTTAACAAAAAGACAAAAACAATTATAAATGGGCAAAAGTGTTGAACAGACATCTCACCAAAGAATATATACAAATGGGCAGAAAGCACATGAAAATATGTTCAACATCACTAGCCATCAGTGAAGTGCAAATCAAGACCACAATGAGATACCATTTCACACCATTAGAATAGCTGTTATTAAAGATAAAAATGAAGTTATCAAGTGTTGGAGAGGATGTAGAGAAATCAGAACACTTATTTATTGTGTTGTAAAATGGCACAGCTATTGTGTGAGAGAGTTTAGCAATACCTCAGAAAACTAAGTCTAGAATTACCATGTAGTTCAGCAATCCCACGTCTGAGTTTATACCCAAAGGCATTGAAAGCAATGACACAAACAGGTATTTACTCAGTGACGTTCATAGTGGCATTATTCAATATTATCAAGAGATGGAAGCAGCCCAAGTGCCCATTAACCAATGAATGGATAATAAAATGTGGTATATGCATACAAGAAATCAAATATTATTCAGTCATTAAAAGGAATGAAGTACTGAAATATGTGGCAACATGTATGAACCTTGAAGACAGAAAATGTCAAAAATTTAATGATCTTACTGATATAAAATAATTAGAATAAGCAAACTCATAGAGTCAGAATTTAGAATATAGGTTACCAGGGAACAGATGGGGATAAGGAAAGGGAAGTTAAGGCTTAAAATGTAAAAGGTTCCCATTTGGAATGATGGAAATGTTTTGGTGATGGATGGTGGTAATGATAGCACAATATTATGAACATAATTAACAGCACTGAAATATATATCTGAATGTGATTAAAAGAATAACTATTATGTTGTATATATGAGAAGAGAAAATATTTTATTAAAAAGTATCCATGGAACTACAGTAGGCAAACACTGAACCTTGAGGAAAACATGGATTTAGTTTACAATATAATTATAAAAGTGCGCTATCATCAATTGTAACAAATGTTTGACACCAATGCAAATTGGAGTGGTGGTGTATGGGACTCCTGTATTTTATGCAGAATTTTTCTGTTAAACCACAACTTTCCAGTAAAGAAAAAAGTAAAAAATAGATAACGTCCTCCAGGTTCATCCATGTATACTATTCCAATGTGCATATACTCCACAATTTGTTTATCCATTCATCAGTTGATGGACACCTGGGTTGTTTCCAACTTTGGGCTACCGTGAATAATGGTGCTATCAATATTAGTGTGCAAATGTCTATTTGTGTCACTGATTTCAGTACTTCTGGGTATATACCTAGCAATGGTATTGTCGGTTGTCATGGCAAGTCTAAATTCAACTTCCTTAGGAACTGCCAAACAGTCTTCCACAGTGGCTGTACCATTCTACACTCCCACCAACAATGAATAAGCATCTCTATCTCTCCACATCTTCTCCAATATTTTCAATTTTTTGACTTTTTAATAGTGGCTAGTTTAATAGGTGTGAAATATCTCATTGCAGTTTTGATTTGCATTTCCCTAATTGCTAGTGATGTTGAACAGTTTTTCATGTGTTTCTTCACTATCTGTATTTCTTCTTCGGGCAATTGTCTTTTCAAGTCTTTTGCCCATTTTTTCATTGGATAGTTTTTCCTTTTATTGTTGAGTTGTAGGATCTCCTTATATATCATGGATATTAAACCCTTATCAGACATATGATTGACAAATATTTTCTCCCATTGAGTCAGCTACATTTTCACCCTTTTGACCAAGCCTTTTGATGAACAAAAGTGTTGAAATTTGAGGAGGTCTTATTTTTCTATTTTTTCTTTTGTTGCTTGTGTTTTGGGTGTAAGTTTTAAGAAACTACCATCTACCACAAGATCTTGAAGATGTTTTCCTCCATTTTCTTCTAGGAATTTTATTATTGTTTTTATATTTAGGTCCTTGATCTACTTTGAGTCAATTTTTGTATAACGTATGAGATGGTGGTCTTCTTTCTTTCTTTTTTTTGGATATGGTTATCCAGTTCCCCCAGCACCACTTGTTGAAGAGACTGCTCTGTCCCTGCTGGGTTGACTTAACAGTTTTGTCAAAAATCACTTGACTGCGAGCAGATGTGGCTCAAGTCGTTGAGCTTCTGCCTCCCACATGGGAGATCCCAGGTTCGTTTCCTGGTGCCTACTGACAAAAACAAACTAAAATCAAAACAAATGAAAAAAACAACTCAGGGAAGCCAATGTGGCTCAGGGGTTAAGCACCAGTTTCATACATACAAAGTCCCGGGTTCAATCCCCAGCCCCAGTACCTCAAAATAACAACAAACAAACAAGCAAAAATCTTGACTGTAGATGTGAGGGTCAATGTTGGAGGTCTCCATTTGTTCCATTGGTCTATCTTTTTGTCCTTATGCCAGTACCATGCTCTTTTTACCACTGTAGCTAAGTAATATGATTTAAAGTCAGGAAGTGAGAGTCCTCCAACTTCATTCTTCTTTTTAAAGACATTTTTGGCTGTCCAAGGCCCCTTACCCTTCCAAATAAATTTGATTTTTGGCTTTTCAATTTCTGCAAAAAAGGCTGGATGAACATGGAGGACATTATGTTAAGTGAAGCAACCCAGACACAAAAGGACAAATACTGTATGATTGCCCTATTATGAACTAAATATATTATGTGAAATATAAATATACTATGTGAAATAGAAATATGGATAAAATTGCATATATAAGACTATTTGAAGCAAAACAAATGTAAATTAAAACTGAAAAATGTTAATGTCATACCAAAAAACACCCAACATTATACTAAGTGAAGGAGACCAAACATAGATTACCACATATAGTATGATTCTGTTTGTATAAAATATAAATAGAAACCAAATTATAAAGATGAAATTAGATTGGTGGTTATATAGGGCTGAGGAAGGAATTCTGAGAGGTGTGAAGTCATTCATTTTGGGGTAATGAAATTACCCTAAAATTTTTTATATGATGAATGTACAACATTTTGATTGTTTGAAAAGCCATTGATTATACACTTTGGATAGATCATATGGTATGTGAATATATCTCAGTATAACTGTTTATTAAACAAATAAATAATTGTGCAAGAGTAGCCAGAAATAGCAGCTATGTATAACAGTGGAAACAAAGAGAAATTGAGAGGTGAGGAATTTTCTTGTCTGTTTGTTTGTCTATTTATTAATATTATTATTTAAATAATGAAAATGTTCTAATAATGATGAAGTCATGAATGCATAACTGTGTGATTATGCCAGATATCACTGATTGTACACTTTGAATGAGTTCTATGCTTTATTTATATGTAGCAATAAAATTGATTTGTTTTAAAAAAATAAATAAATAAGAGGATTAAAAAGTATACTTGTAAATATGTGTATATAAATAAACCTGTTAAAAGTAAACTATTAGAAAAATTAGACCTGCATATTCCAGGATTATGAAGGATGGTATAAAATAAAAATAGAGCCAATTTTTCAGAAAAGTATAAAATTTATTATCAATAGAGTTTCAAATCATGTGAAAAATTGAGAGACTTACAAGAAGTAATAGATTTATTTTAAATAATGACATTAAATATAATTGTCAGAGATAAAGTTCAAATTTTGTTAAAATGTAAGACAAAGAAGACATGGTCACTTTCTTCTTCATATTCCTCAAATCCAGCCTTTTCTTTACAATTAGAGATGTTATGTTGGAATCTCAACAGTAAAGATTTAGCAAAAAAGATTAATTATAAACAGCTTGTGAAGTATTCTTCATTAAACTATTACTTATATTATTTGAAAGAACACTTAATGACTTTAAAAAATTGATTTCAATGCTGGGATGATAAACTCCCCCATGGTGATTTTGCATGTTGTAAGCAGACCCTATTGAGGTGACTTTGATACAAACCATCTTCAACAGCAAGGTCTCCTATGTGATATAAATTAGTGATGCTTTTTAATTTCCAGATAAGGTTTCCTCAGAATCACTTAATTTTTGATGAAATAAAGAATTGTACACTCAAAATTTTATCAAATATCTAATATATAATTTTTAATTCCTTGGTCCATACAATGAAATTCTCTTCTGAAATTCTGCAGTTCAAAAGTTATTTATTGTATGAATTGCTTCTAAATTTAAATGAAAATTGATTTTATTATCATTAATTAATGAAAAATTCACAAGACGGTATTTCACTTGGTTGTACATAGAGGATGTAAGCTTTTGGCCATTAATATAATTATAAAATCTTTACTCATCTTAGCACTGATTTTTACATTCTCCTATTATGTTTCTTTCAATATAATAAAAGCCAACACACTAAAATAATAAAACCAATTGCACAATCTTTGTTGTGGCTAAATACAATATTACCTCTGTTGTGTCAGTGAATTAGCTGATACTCCCAAACCTGACTGGAGAAACTCAACCATGTTTTCTTTGTGATGCCTCAATAACATCCATTCCTCATCTGCTGTGCACTCCTAGAAATAAATTATGCTGTACCAGTCAATGCAAAATATATGAAATTGTGGATTTTACAAAAATCTATTATAACAAAGGTCAAGGTGTATATGAATATTTAATAATAAAATCAGAATATTTCTGAAAATACAGAGTGATAAAATTATATAAAAACATAAGCAGAATTATAAATAAGCTTTATATGAACAAAGGAAAATCTTGGTAAAATATATCCGAAGAATAATATTTATGAGAGATTTTCATTTTCTTCCTTGAATTTGTTGTATAATAGCTTTTGCATAATGAAAAATCCTTACTCCTTTGTAAGTGTCACATTTTTAAATATAATAATCTTTCATTAGGAAAAATGTGCTATTTTATCATGGTGGTTATCGATATGACCTATCAGCCACAAAGTGATTAAGTATTTCTCTAGAAATACTTAGTCTTTTACCAAGTCATAAATTAGATCATTGCAAAAGAGTACCAAAAAACGTTACCCAATGCTACGTGGCTTCTAAGGGGAAGGTAACTCTCTGTTACTAACCTAACATGGGTATATCAGACATTGAACCTTTCTACTTGGCAGGATGCCAAGCAATTTTCCTGGGAAATTGGTCCCAGAGAAGACCAAATGTTGCATTATCAGCAATCCCCTATATGAAAGAGGCCCTGGCAAGAACAGGATGAAAGGTGGGGGATAAACTGCTCTGCTTCAGTTCACAGTAGCTCCTTCTATATTTGGGAGACATAATTTCCAGGTGAACTTTCTATTTGTCTAGGTACCTCAGCAAAATTTTCAGGTTGATTTATTTTACCTCAAAAAAAAAAATACTTGCATGAAAAATTAAAACATAAGTTATCTTAAAAGAAACAAATATTACTTCACAGAATTTTCAGGCTCCTGTATGTGATACATATTTTATTTGTGAAAAACACTTGAGGTTGACAAAACTCTAGACAACTAATACTCTAAGAAGTCTTTCACTGACTTTGACTCATGTTAAGAATTAATCTCAAAGTTACAGTGTTTTGGATTATCTTGAAAAAGGGAAATATTATTAAAAGAGTTTGCAAAAATATATTTTTATAATGTAGTTCTTACATAAGTAATGTCAGGATTGGTCAAAATGAAAATATAGAATTGATGGAATCAGAGTCATCAAGCAATGAATGTAGACTTACAATCTAATTTTTGGAAGAATTTTGATCATATATCTGTCTAAAAAATGTAGCTTCTTAAAATTAATAAGAATGTGTGGTATAAAAAATTAATACACCTGAGCTTTAAATTTCTGAGTGGTTGTTGTATTAAATAAGTTTAGATACAAAAGAACAGTAAAAAAATATATTTCAACCATTATTCATTTCATAACTAGTTTTTTTTTGTTGTTATCTGAAATTGATTATGAGTAGGAATATAATGTTACAGTCATGATTTCTAGACTCAACCTAACTTGTAAGAATCACAGAGACAGTGATAGTTAATGTTTTTGACTCTGGATAAGTTACTTAACTTTCTGTGACTTTTACTTATCCGGAAAAAAAAAAATTTGTACAACAGAAAAACCTTCAGTGAACTATTTTAATTTGGGTAAATGTATTAATGAAAAGAAGTATTTATAACAGTGTCATATTTATTCTAATTATGCAATACATGTATATATGACTTCCCATTACACAATATATAAATGTTGATTTATATCGAATTTTTATTTGACAACCAAACTAAGATTTTTTTAAAAACATATATTGCAAAATATTCTTCATTATGAATTTCTAGAATCACAAAAGAGTTTTTTAAATGTCAGATCACTCCCATAAAAAGAAAAAGTTTTTGGAAGTCGGTCATGCTTCCACGTTTGATGTCTCAACATTTTACAACAGTTGAACACTATGGGAAGTAGGAATAACACAAATGTGCCTGACTTCATCCTTATGGGATTGAGAGACTGAAGAGATCCATCAGGTCCTTTTTATGCTGTTTATCCTGATATACTTGGTTACTGTGCTGGGAAATGCAGGGAAGATACTGATAATTCGCCTGGATCTCCAGCTTCACACCCCCTTGTATTTTTTGCTGAGTCACCTGTCATTCCTTGACCTTTGTTAATCAACGGTCATCACACCCAAAACCTTAGAGAATTTACTGACTTCAAACAAGTACATTTCATTCATAGGCTGCTTTATCCAGATGTATTTTTTGTGTGTGTCCTTCTGTGTCACTGCATATTTTCTTGTCTCTTCAATGGCCTATGACTGCTATGTAGCTATCTGCAAGCCTCTTCACTACCAGGTGGTTATGTCCACCAGACACTGCCGTGCCTTCCTAACAGGTTCCTACATGACTGGCTGTACTTAATCATTAGTTATTGTTCTTTACAAAATAGTTTGCATTTTTGCTGTTCTAAGGTAATCTATCATTTTTTATGTGACATAACACCAATTTTAGCCCTTTCCTGCACTGACAATCGTGACACTGAAATCTTGAAATTCATTCTAGGTAGTTTAAACATAAGGGTATCTCTTAACATAATCTTTGCATCTTACCTGTCCATTCT